>BQNB010027473.1:0-57604 GCA_026074375.1 Tanacetum coccineum | reverse complement strand
TTATAAAAAAAAGAGAAGAGAAAAGTATTTAAAGATCACATAATTAGATTCATGATTCCATGTTTTTATAAAAAAAGCTTTCAATTAAAAATATGGAATCATAATCTGCGGGGGAGTAATTGGAAAATCTTCATTCATATACATCATTTCGGAAATTAAATAAAAGCAGTAATCTCTCATAAAAATTGAATGAGAAAATGTTATATTTTCAAGGGGGAGTTTTGATTTGAACAAAATTTTACCTTGAATTTTTCAATTTCGGACTATGTGATAAACATGAGTTCATTCAAAAGGGAAGTTTTTGATAATGGTGAACAAATTTTGAAATGACTTCATTACTAGAGGGGGAGTTTTTGAAAAAATCAAAATCAAAATTCAGAATGTAAAACTAAAGGGACTGAAAGTGTAATTTCTGAATCTTTTTCGGTTGCTATAAAAGGAAGAAATGATTTCATTTTAACTTTTCTTTCACCGAGTCTTTTATCGAGTTTAAGAGGAAAATTCAAAAACAATTTGGTTGAGTTACTTACTTTTTCTCTCAAACGTAAGTTATAATGTTTTTAAGTAAAATCTTTTGTGTTTTTACTTATCGATTTCAAACTCGAAAACATTCAAAGTTTTCCGAGTTTATGTCTTACTGAAATTGTGGTAAAAGATCATAACCGATAATAAATCCAGAGATATAAATTCGATGTTAAACTTAAAACTCGGAAAAGATTAATGATTGTCGTGTTTGTGATTATCGAGTTTGCTTAGATTGATTGAGGTTTACCGAGTTTACTTTATTGTTTAATACAACTTTAATGGATCGAGTTTGGGTTTTAAATTGTTCACAGTCAAATTGTCAAACTCAGTAAAGTCTAAACTCAGTAAAAGTAATTTAGTCAAACTCGGTAAAGTCAACAAAAAGTCAAAATCAGTAACAATGTGTTTTGTGGTTAAATGAATGCTTTTGATGCTTAATGCTCGAATATCTGTGGAACAAAATGATGAGTTTCTTATGTGTTTTTCAAAACATCTAATGATTGTGTATAAGGAAACAAGTTTTAAATCAATTCTAAGCTATGAGTCAAATATGTCTATTCATAATTGTTTAAGCGGTCTAAGTCATATCTGGTTTCGACCGTTTTCTGCAATGAACAGAATGAGGAGTGAGTAACTTAGTGACCATTTAGTTATTGATTTAGATGTGTTTGTCTACATTGTTTAGGATTCATGACAAAAAATGAAAGTGGAAAAGTTTTTATAACTTGAATTTGAAAATCCAAGTCTCAATTGTTTAAGTGGTATAAGTCATGTCCGGTTTCGGCCGTTTTCTGCAATGAACAGAATGAGGAGTGAGTCACTTAGTGACCATTTAGTTGTGGATTTGTGATTGACTGATTCTATGTTATCATTATAAAGAAAGTTTCTGTCAAATGATTTTTGGAAAAGTTCTCAAAATCTGTGATTGTGACAAAATGATACTCTTTCACAAAAAAAGGTTTTAAGAAGTTGTATGATTTCTCTTTTATATTTCACAAAAGAGTCTTGATTCAAAATCAAAAGAGAAATTTTCATCATTCTTGAAAGAGTATCATGTCACAAATTTTTTTTGGTGAGGATATTATAAAAACAGACAGAGAGAGCTAAACCCATACGCGAAAAAGCAAATCAAATGTGTGTTCAAAAAAGAATTGCCAGAACACACAAAAATGAAAAATCAAAAGAAAAAGTTGAATAAAGCGTATGGCATGTGCTAGAAAAAGCAAGAACGAGCACATGAGAAACAAACTAATCAAAATATGTTTGAAAAGAATTGCCAGAACATATAAAACAGACAGAGTGGAAAAGGACAAAAACGTCAAAAGAATTGTTTGTTAACTAACATCTCAATTTTATTATTCAGTAATCATCATGGCACAACAACAACATGCAGCTGATGTTCATCCAGACGAACTGTGTCCCCCAAACAAATGATATGATCTCATGGATGCAAACAAGAAGGTTGATCTTGAACATGTGCAATGCCCACCCGAAAGAAAAATACTAACGAATATCATTGACTAATCATCCGTTACGATTTCAGCATTGCAGCTTCAGCATCTGTACCTTGGATTTATATGCGACAATTCTTGGCATAACTTTGAAAGAAGATGGATCAAAGCATCGACTCAAGTTCTTGCTGGATAGAAAAGAGCTTACACTTACTCTGGATGACTTCAGAACAATCTTTCATCTTCCGCAAGCAAATGATAACAATCATGCTTCGTTTGTGCCACCACCATCATTCTCTGATATGGTTCCATTTTACAAACAAGTGTTGGGATTTACAATGGAACTCAAGACTGTGTCTAATTTCAAGATACCTGGTCTTCTACAGCCTTGGTAGAAGCGTTATCAAGATATCTCCAAGAGCATGACTACACTAATTACGGATTGGGAACCAACCGCCGTTGTATGATTCAATGCAACTGTAATAACTGCTTTGTCAATAACATTCATGGTGGAATTATCGGAGTTAATGTGGTAAGGCATTTACTATCGCGCTTCATCATCATGCCACTTCGATCCTATACCCACGATTTACGAAGATCATCATCAGTCATTATATGACTATCTTTCCTGACATTTCAAGACGTGCTCAAGATGCTTATCACAATCTTTAAGATGATGATATTATGAAGAATATCTTCAATTCAGGAAGAAACAAGAACAAGGTTGGATGCGGATACCACATGGATGATCACAGATGAGATGAAGCAAACTGGAGCATCATAAATGTATGCAGAGGTGTTTGGGCTAGATGTTCCTCGGACTCAGTCACAGCCGACTGAGTCTACCCAGGGAACGCATAGGATAACTAGCGCCCCTAGGTCACCTAACCCTGCTACGGAGCCAGTCCTGAGTCACGTGTTCCAAATGACAACTATGATCCGTTTTCGATTCCGTCAGGCAATCTGCAGCTAACACCACCAGTTTCTAGTGCCAGCTAGCATAAAAGCTGATGAGATGATTTTACAAGACATGATTCAAGTAAGTCTTGCTGAGCAAAAGAGTCGTGAAGAACAAGAAGCAAGAGAAAATGTGGCACTGGTATACGAGCACTTGGCAGCTGAGGAGATTGTGAAGCTTGTTGAAGAGTTTGAGAATGTGATGATAAGATCATTCACCCCCCTAGGCATGGATGACACAAGTCTATTCCCGACACTAAGGTTAGAGCCCAGTAGTGATAAGGAAAGTCCGGAGGTGAGAATGTTTCAGGAAAAAAGAGGAAGAGACTACAAAGGACAACAGGAGTGACCAAGATAAAGAAACGCAATGGTATGATGTTACCAATATTGTTATACCTGTAATGTTGATATGAAGAATATGAATAACTGATTAAGTGGTTTTGAAGAAGGAGATGTGCGAGAAGGAAGAATGTAGAGAGATCTAGGATTTCACCAATTCCTCACCAACTAGATCACCCTAGAATCTCTCTACACTCAGTAACTTCGGATACCAAGAACTCTAGGGATTTGACGGTTTACTCATCTACACATCATCAGGTTTCCATTGCACCAAAGTTAACAAAAACTAAATCGTCTCTATCATTGATCAAGGGCAAAACCCAATCGATTCAAAAGATATAAAGACTTACTTCATGAATTACAGGGACGATATGGTTTACTTATTTGCACATCTCAGAAAAGGTTCATGAAGCCGACGGACTCAAGTGATCAACCTTGTCTGATAATCTTCATGATGTCATGATGGAAACGCTACCCTCATTGGTGAAAGAGAAAGTAACGGAGCAAGTTAAGAAGGAAGTTCATGTGTAAGTTCGAGATCAAGTTCCTGTGTATCTTGCGGAAGGGTTGATTCTAGAAAGGAAAACGACTAAAGAAGAAACGGAAAAATTAATCTCCAAAGCTATCTTGCAAGAATGTGGGCGTATGCAAGCACATATTTCATCACAGATTTAAAATGCAATTGACAATGCTATTCCTTCTTTAGTTGATGCATCTGTACGCAGTTATATGTTGGGTCATATTCTTCATGTTCATCCGGCACAAGTTCAATCATCCTCTGTTCCAGAACAACAACGGTTTTTATTGGCCTACCATTTATAAGGATGCCTATGAATTTGTCAAAACTTGTGATGCTTGTCAAAGACAAGGCAAAATCTCTAAACGTGATGAGATGCCTGACTCGCCGAAACCTACACCTTAGAACTCATGTATATATGATACGAATAAACTCAAGGATGAGAATCCGCGAGACCAAGTAAACCGGAAGCAGTATAGAGTGTTCCCGGGTCGTTATGTCCCAACGAGGCTAGAGATGGAAAATCGCAAGACGATTGATGATTTGTGTTTGAATGTCACAAGGAATGATTTGGCACTAAAACTGATAAAAATAAGCAAAAGCACATAAAAATAGCAAAGAGAAAAAGCTGGAACAAAAACAAAAGCTAGAAATGGCAAATACACTTAAAACTTCTACACTAAGGCACGAATAAGCTCAAATAAACTTAAGACAAATCAAATAAGCTAAACTAACTCTAAATAAGCAAATACAAAAAGCGATTAAGCTAAATAAAATAAGATAAGCTCAACAGTACTAACAGCAGTACTACCAGTATTAACTACCAGTACTAACTTGAAGTTAGTACTGCTAGTTATATGTTAGTACTGTTGGTCTAAGTTAGTACTGCTAGCTTAAACAAAACACTATGAAACAAGAAATAAGCAAATAAGCTAAAACAGGTAATTAACTACCCCTAATAAGTATTTAGGCATAAGATTAAGCAACCAGAATAGATTATAATGATAAATAAGCTAGAAAACTAAAACTGATGAACACTTGAAAATACTTTGAAAAGGGAAAATAAGCTTAAATGAGCTTACCCCTAAAGAAAGTAAAGGAAAATGGTTTAATATACTCTAAAAAGCTAAGGAAATCTTTAATAAGCAGAGATAATAAGCTGATAATCTAAAATGAACTACCAGAATTAACTAAAATAACTACCAGTACTAACTTTAAGTTAGTACTGCTAGTTATATGTTAGTACTGTTGGTCTAAGTTAGTACTGCTAGCTTAAACAAAACACTATGAAACAAGAAATAAGCAAATAAGCTAAAACAGATAATTAACTACCCCTAATAAGCATTTAGGCATAAGATTAAGCAACCAGAATAGATTATAATGATAAATAAGCTAGAAAACTAAAACTGATGAACACTTGAAAATACTTTGAAAAGGGAAAATAAGCTTAAATGAGCTTACCCCTAAAGAAAGTAAAGGAAAATGGTTTAATATACTCTAAAAAGCTAAGGAAATCTTTAATAAGCAGAGATAATAAGCTGATAAGCTAAAATGAACTACCAGTATTAACTAAAATAACTACCAGTACTAACTTTAAGTTAGTACTGCTAGTGTTGAGTTAGTACTGTTCCTAAAATGAACTAGCAGTACTAACTACAGGTTAGTACTGTTAGTTGAAAATAGCCTTTAAAAATCATTTTTCTTTCAAACTAATTAAAAACAGATTATCAAATAACAAAGTAAAACACTTATAAGCAAATATTAATCAATAATAAGCACTTAAATAAGCATGAATTGGTCTAGCAGTATTAACTTAAAACTAACAGTGTTAACAAATGAACTAACAGTTCTGCAATAAATAAGTAAAGTAAGAAAAAGAGAGACTTACAACACCCTTGCTCAAAACAGGGCTAAATCAACAATCTACAAGCTCTAACTTGTAGAAAACAAGTTAGTAAGAGTCCATAAGCCCATCCAGAACTGGCTTATCATCCATACAATAAGCTGTGGTATATTTGAGAGTGATTGGTATGATTTTCTCTTTACTACTTAACTTTTTAGATTTACTTGATTAAGGCAGCTTATAAACAAGCTGTATTGAGAACTCTTTGAACACAAAACAATATGATTAAGAAACTTAACACTGGTATTGATTTAAAAACTTCAAACTTGCATTAATTTTGAAAGTGTTACAAAGCAGTGAAATAAAAGCTGTAAATAACTGAAAATAAGCTAAGTTATTAAAACTAAAAACTAGATTAAACTAAGATGCCTCAAAGGCTTACAAAAAGCTCTATTTATAGCCGAAGTCTTGGACTTGCAGCTTGTGCTTCTTTGTAGAGATAAAAACAAGTGTGCTTGTTGTGTGAGGAGAGTCTAAAGCAAATCCCAGCCTTTGATTTCTTTTGAGCTTCTTTGGAGACAATCTCAACCATCGAAATGCTTTGGGAATGGAGAGGGATTGCCAACATGGACTTTATACAGCTGGGGGGGAGTAGTAGGGTGGATGAAATGATTTTGGCTAGGGTGAGAAGTGGTTTTGCAGGGGAGAAGGTATGGGGCGACATACAAGTTGTATTGAGATTTGGGGCGGGAAAGAAGACTTTTTGGGGGAGAAGGCAGTTTGGTCCCCTGAAGTCTTATAACTTAATTGTAATCTCTGCCCGGTTGGCAGTTTTGGCCCTTGTCTTTTTAATCTTTTGTAATACAACTTTAGGCTTGGCAGTTTTAGCCCCTCAAGTTGTATTTTCTTCGTGCGGATGACTTTAGACTTTGACTTGACTTGGTTCTTTCCTTCCCGTGCTTGGACTTGTTTGTTTTTGGCTTTCTTTTTGCTCCTTTTCTTGAATATCCGTATCCTGCACAATACAAAAGCAGAACATACAAATACAAAGTATTTTTGGTATGTTTTTAGTCATTTAAGTCCGTTTAGAATGGAAAATGGTATGTGTAATTAAGCACATACCAAAATCCCCCATACTAAGGTATTGCCGTGTCCTCACGCAATGTTATGAAGTAAACACTCAAGAAAACTAAGAATCTCGATCCCCCTTGACTAATTACTTGCTGTGTAGTTAGCACAGTGATGTCCACTGGTGGGACCATCGTGGCAAGCCATGAGGATGTCATGGGCTTCTTTGCCAAAAACACAACGTCGAATAACTTGATCCGCATAGATAATAAACAGAAAGGGATCTTCCCAGAAATAATGCTTCATGTCTTTGAAGAATTTTCTTTTCTGCTGGGTTGACATCCCTTTGATCACGAAATTTCCCGCATGGTGGTTTGCGATGTCAGCAAACCATGGGGTACTTGCATCAAGAACAACAACCGAATATTTGTCCAAGATTAATCTATTTGTTTTGTGATTTATTTAACAACAATTTGCTTCCCTTTCCTAGCAACTAACCTTAGGTTTTACTCGAACGAGGTTGAGATCGAGTCATGCATGTCTATTCCGTCGTTACGGCCATGTATGCGTGATTCAACCACCTTGTTGGTTTACTACTTTTGGTAAAAGTTAGAAGATCCCTACCCCAATCATTCTTCGTCCTAAAACCCTTGGTTTAAACTCAAATGAGGTATGTGATCGAATTATAAATGTCTATTCCGTCGTTACGGCCGTGTATGTATGATTCAGCTGCCTTTTTGGTGTGTTACTATCGGTGAAAGATCGTTAGAATGATCAACCCTTAGCCTTATAATAAAACCATTTTATCTTTGACTTGTTTTCCTTTAGCTATAGGGGTGGAGATGTATACACTTTGCCAAGATTATGTTATGAAACTATTCACAACCGAGTAAATGAGCAGTACCTATTTAAAGTTTCACACTAGATTAGTTGTGTTGTGATCCGGATTGTTTTCATTTTCATATTTCAGTGAGGTGCTTGGTCTTGTACACAGGTGATTAAACAAAAGAATGTGCTTAAACGGAAAATCCATTAACTTGGATGGGATACATTTTCAATATATTAGAGTCTACTTATAAGGACAAAAGTAGGATTAAGTGGGAGGATATTTGGATGATACATCAAAATTAAAATTTACATTTATACTAATCATTTATCCTGAATAAATCATCCACTTTTATATAATTATTGCAAGAATCGTTACTTAATTGCTTAAATTTGTAAATTGTAGTAATTACGGAGTGATTTGTGAAGACATGCTAAAGGCGCACTTTTTAGAGCTTAAACGATGATATTTAAAGATTGCTTAATTATGCTCAATACGGCGTATCCACAACAAAGAAGGACACCGGGCGTTTCAGCGCCTGGAATTCACAAGAAAAACGCATATCCTAACTTCCCATACGGGGTAATCCATATGTTTTCACTATATGTTCGTTATCTAGCTGGATGGATAACTATTCAGAGATTTGGTGAATAAATATATTTTGGGAAAGAATATTGTATTGATTATAAACTTAGCGCGCACTCCAAGGAAAACACCCCAATACGTCGTGTTGGCCTAGCCTAATACTGCGTGTCCAGTCTTTTTCAAACACTATAAATAGAAGACTCAAAGATGAGTTTTTAGTGTGACAAAATCATATTCTCCATACCATACATATAAAAGATGATTTTCTAAAGAAAAGAAGAACAACCAAAGGGCAAGCATCGATCACGATTCCATAGAAGACACCGTGTAATTCCTATACTCTTGTAATCATTTAATTTTTGGTATCGTTTGGTAAAACGTTTAGTTTATCTTGGTTATTTGATCACGCTTGTATAATTATGATGGTTATAGGCTAATACCCTAGGGTATTATCCATCTTAATATAGATTTAATGTTTGGTTTGTTCTAAAATCGATTTCTTAATTTATCGTTGAAAGTTTAATTATGTTTATCACATGATACTTGTCTACGTGTTTGAATATGCGACCTATCATTCAACTGGATCTAGTTACGCCTAACAAGTGAGCTAGATACTGGGATAGCTCTCCATATCGTGTTTTATATTACTGGACCAATAGGATCATAAATAATGTTCTTGCTTTGTCTTTAAATTAAGATCTTAGTTGGACTGGCAGGTGACCCGTAATGTTTCAACAAGTATGTTCTTAATTAGTTGATAAAGATTTGAACAATGAACTACCAGTATATAAAATACCATCAAATAGTAAGTGGGTAAAGTCCCGATGGGATAAGGTTTGACAAGATCACCATTGCTTTAATCCCTAGATAGATTATAATTAAACTAAAAGGATGCTTTATGCGGATACGTTAATTATGACAGGATTCAACGTGTCTAGGTCTTAGGATGATGTCCCGCCTAAGTCTTAAGAATGATATGCTGCTTCGAGATAACAAATCATTGCACTAAATAAACAAAGCAGCGTTTAATCGGATTTAATATGGCTAATACGGTTTTTTATTATTTGGCTTGTACTGCTCTTTTATCTTCTGATTGTTTTCTTGCATGTTTATTGTGTTTAGAATTAATTATTGTCACCATAAAACATGTGCCAGTCTCTCAGGCTGAAAACCCCCATTACCATTAGAACGTATATAGCATAGGTTTAACAAGTAATTAGAATTAACTTAATTATAGTAATTAAAATACTGATAGAATTTAAGGTTAACAACCTCGCTCTTAGTGTTCGACACCCTACTTACCGCGAAACTCCACCCGATCGGGTACACTGCCCGTTAAAGTGCTGTTTTAGGATAAGTCAGCTAAATATAAATTTAAAACTTGGTAATTAATTAACTAACTACACTGGTTAGTTAAATCCCGTATAACCCTTTGCTTACTCTCACTATAAGAGTAAGATCCCGTAAAAAACTTGTTGAGTCATTCCTGTCTTTTTCACACCATATGTCTATTTTGTTACACCTTTACACCTTAGCCTACCCTGTAGATTACGCCTACTTAATCAAAGTTGCTAGTTTCTTTTGTGTAAAGTTTTGTATTTCCTGTGTCAAAGTGAAATTTTTTATCTCCGGTTAGGTCGAAAAATTACACAATGCAATGGGAAAATATGTAACTCGTGTATTTTGCTACTTTCACGATTATGTATTATGTCTGAATATGAAGTGTTAAAGGAAAAATTATCCGGATAAATTATTGTAAAGACGGTGAAATAGCACCGAGATTTATGTTATGAAAAAAAATATAAAAATAGAAAATGCATCAAAAAGGAGAAGGATGATCAATAGTCGGTTCACTAAACTTAACCGATGAAATACTTGGAAGGATTGATTATTCGTTGATATGTGGATAAAAATCAACGATGTATAGTTTTGTATAAAGTGGCCGATATCACCACTTTTGTCAAAGTATGTAAATTTAGGATAATTAGGAAGTTGACCGTTAAGGGAATGCCAACTTAGGTTGTCTTTGTCATCTTTATAATCGAGGCGTTTGTATATATTTCGAGTCTTTATCATGGAACGGTCGGGAAAAGTTACTAGCAACTACCTTATTTGTTCAAGCTTAATCTATTTGTTTTGTGAATTTTATTTAACAACAATTTACTTCCCAATCCTAGCAATTAACCTTAGGTTTTACTCGAACGAGGTTAAGATCGAATCATGCATGTCTATTCTGTCATTATGGACGTGTATGTGGCTTCAGCTGCCTTGTTGGTGTGGAACTATCGGTGAATGATTTTGAGAAAGATCAACCCTTAGCCTTATAATAAAAACCTAGTTTACCTTTTGACTTGTTTCTCCTTAGCTCTAGTGGTGGAGATGTGTATCCTTGCCAAGCATATGATATAACGCTAATCACGACCGAGCAAATGAGCGTACCAATTAAATGTTACACCCTAGATTAGTTGAGTGATCTGAGTGTTTTCATTTCCATATTTCGTGAGGTGCTTGGTCTTGTACAGGTGATTAAAACAAAAGAAGTGCTTAAACGGAAAAATCCTTGACTTCGGTTGGGATACATTTTCAATATAATCTAGAGTCTACTTGAGGACAAGTAGGATTCAAGTGGGGGGATATTTGATGACATCAAATAACGTCACATTTATACCATCATTTATCCCGAATAAACTAACCACTTTTATATAATTATTGCAAGAATTTGTACTTAATTGCTTAAAAGTGTTATTTGCAGTAATTAAGGAGTGATTTGTGAAGACATGCTAAAAGGCGCATATTTTGGAGCTAAAACGATGATATTTGAAGATTGTATATTTCTGACCAATACGCCGTATCCACAAAAAGAGATACGGCGTATCAGCACCAACTATTCACACGGAAACGCGTATAAACAATTCCTAATACGGCATATCACTCATCTACAATACGTCGTATCCAGCTGGATAACTATTTCGAGATTTAGTGAATAAATATATTTTGGGAATGAATATTGTATTGATTATAAACTTAGCGTGCACTCCAAGGAAAACACCCCAATACGCCGTGTTGGCCTAGCCTAATACGGCGTATCCAGTCTTTTTCAAACACTATAAATAGAAGACTCAAAAACAAGTTTTCAGTGTGCAAAATCATATTCTCGATACCATACATATAAAAGATGATTTTCTAAAGAAAAGAAGAGCAACCAAAGGGAAAGCATTGATCACGATTCCATAGAAGACACCGTGTAATTCCTATACTCTTGTAATCATTTAATTTTTGGTATCGTTCGGTAAAACGTTTAGTTTACCTTGGTTATATGATCACGCTTGTATAATTACAATGGTTATGGGCTAATACCCTAGAGTATTAGCCATCTTAATGAAGATTTAATGTTTTCTTAATTTATCATTGAAAGATTAATTATGTGTATTACATGATACTTGTCTACATGTTTGAATATGCGACCTATCATTCAACTGGGTCTAGTTACGCCTAACAAGTGAGTTAGATACTGGGATAGCTCTCCATACAGTGTTTTATATTACAGGACCAATAGGATCACAAATAATGTCATGTCTTTGTCTTTAAATTAAGAGCTTACTTGGGCCGGCAGGTGACTCGTAATGTTTCAACAAGTATGTTCTTAATTAATTGATAAAGATTTGAATAGTGATCTACCAATATATAAAATACCATCAAACAGTAAGTGGGTAAAGTCCCGATGGGCTAGGGTTTGACAAGATCACCATTGCAATAATTCCTAGATAGATTATAATTAAACTAAAAGGATGCTTTATACTAATACATTAATTGTGACACGATTCAACGTGTCTAGGTCTTAGGATGATGTCATGCCTAAGTCTTAAGAATGATATGCCGCTTCGAGATAAAAAATCATTGTACTAAATAAACAAACAAGCATTTAATCGGATTTAATATGGGTAATACGGTTTTCTATTATTTGGCTTGTATCGCTCTTTTATCTTCTGATTGTTTTCTTGTATGTTTATTGTGTTTAGAATTGATTATTGTCACCATAAAACCTGTGCCAGTCTCTCAAGCTGAAAACCCCTCATTATCATTAGAACGTATATATCATAGGTTTAACAAGTATTTAGAATAAACTTAATTAGAGTAATTAAAATACTGATAGAATATAAGGTTAACAACCTCGCTCTTAGTGTTCGACACCCTGCTTACCGTAAAACTTCACCCGATCGGGTACACTGCCCGTTGAAGTGTTGTTTTAG
Organism: Tanacetum coccineum; assembly: GCA_026074375.1. Classification (NCBI taxonomy): domain Eukaryota; kingdom Viridiplantae; phylum Streptophyta; class Magnoliopsida; order Asterales; family Asteraceae; genus Tanacetum; species Tanacetum coccineum. The sequence goes on along the minus strand of BQNB010027473.1, from coordinate 45,243 downwards.
GATAAGTCGGCTAAATATAAATTTAAAACTTGGTAAATAATAAATTGACCCTACACGACAGCACATCAATATGTATACAATTTTGTCCTTGTGAGTCTTTCTTCAAAAGAAACTCATTCTAACCTCACAGTTTAACTGTTTGGCAAAAGATCAATTAAACTCAAAGCAATGGTTTTCTTATAAGGACGGCATCTTATCATTCATATTTTTAAGACATTTATCAGATTCAAGATATGATAATGTATTTCAGTAGTTACATTATACTTTGGTTCGACATTTACATGTTTAACCGTAGTTTGACATCAGCAAGTGTATCCAGAAGGTTATGTATTTTGTTCTTGAATATCTTCAAGATCTATAGATACTCCCACTTACTTTTTTAAGTAGAGACATTTCTTTAAATACTAAGTATTTAAGCAACAATAAATTGTTCTTAATTAGCAAACACAAAATACGTTTAACAGTTCTCATCTCTAGCTTGTTAATAATATGCTTCATAAGATATTAACAAATTTTAGAACTTTAATGAAGAAATAATAGGATTCATCCCAGTCCATAAATAGATAATGTCTTGAATACCTTCCAGGTTGGAACTATATTGAGTGTATACATGACACATGCAATTTTCCATCCTTGATAGATTTTAGAGGTAGAGTAAACAAAGTTATCAGAAATCAAATAATATGAATATAGTTTGTTTCAACACATTAGACATACCATAATAATGTGGTATTTTATGAGTATTAGGATTGCGAGACTATATGACAATTCATTAGATAACTTAATTCTCTTAAGGTCAAATACTTACCAATTGGGTCAAGCCAAATTGAATACATAGTATTTTAAAACCAGGTGCATGCTATAACATATATATCTTTGAATAGTTCAAGAACTCTATGTCCATGTGTTTACAAGAAAATAGAACATGTCAAGTATACATTATAAGTCTTTGAATAATTCAAGGACCTCATTGTTTATGTGCTAACAAGAAGACATAACAATTTTACTACTTACTTTATGTTATGAGTCATTGATAAATTCAAGGACTTTATATTTATGTCTTAACAAGAAAACATAATTATAGTAACTAAAGTAGTTATGAATTCAAGCTCTTGAGTTCAATAGTAATTTAAAGATAATTTTATATTTCATAATTATGATTATATAATTAATCATGATTATATTGACTAAAACATGTAGTCAATAAGTTGAAGTAGCTTAATATTATATCTTGACCTTTAAATGTAATAGGGCAACAAACATCTTGTGTGTTTAAGTCCTAGTATAATTATTAGCTTTCTTACTTTGCGGTCAAAAGAAACCAATATTCATATTGTTATATGTTGTTCCTTGCACACACTTAAGATTTCTCCCACTTGTCTGCGGCAAAACATTATTTAAAGTAGACAAACAATATGACAAGCGCTCGATTGTATAAACAATATGATAGTGTCATAGATATTACAAGTAGATTTCGAACCATATTGTTTAATAAGGAATTGTGGATTATTATTCTATAGATAACGTTTCAAAAAACAACATCAGAAAGGCAACTTGTTATCTAATAAAATAAAATGCAATCTTCCTTTAAACAATGGTTTTTCATATTCGAAAAGTAATGAATTATTTCAAAGCAAGCTAGAAATAATATGGGTAACTAACAAGGAAATAAAGCTTATAGCTGCCACTAAATTTGACAACATTACATGAATGTCTCTTCAGTAATAAAACGCAAAGCTCCCACTGAATTTGTCAACATTGTAAGTGTTAAATCACTAGTAAAAAGCAAATAGTGATTTATTTACTTTCCTACTCACTTATAATGCCTACAAGTAGCAATGTACTTAGGTATTAAACATAGTATATGAAGTTCTACTTATGTAGATGAGGGACTAGCCATTCATGCTTTCATTAACTTGAATATTTACCATGCAATTCCTCCTTTATCGGTCTGCTTAGCCACAAGAATGTTTAGCACTATAAGGAATGAAGTGAGTCCAAGAAAAATACCTAGAAGATATGCAAGTAATTTTCTTTACTCATTGCGGTTTATTAAGAGTTCCTCTTATTATCATTTAAAACTCATACATCGTCTTGACAAGTGCAGGATGTCATTATTTTGGTAGCTATAGAAAAAATGTTCTCTAGTTACACAAAATATTTTATCTTTCAATTATTTCATAACCGAAAAAGGGTAATGAAAGATTGCAAGTGAGTTTAAATATAATGAGATAATTACAATTGTAATCCTATCTTAGTTTTGGCAAGCAAGGAGAAGAGATAGAAGTAAGTCTGTCTCTTTCTTACCAGGAAAGGAGACAAGGTTTGTCTTTTCAATAAAAAGAAACTTTCGTTTACGAATTATGTTGTAATAACGCAATCAATTAGAACATAGAAAGTTTAATTTTAGTATTTTCGATAATTAATTCTTTTAGAGATTAACTACCTATTTTTTTTATATAAAACAATTAATTTACTAAAAGACTAAGATCCAACTTAAACTCCCACTTATTACAGAAGGTCTGACCAACTAGTAAATAAATGGGGCAAGAGGTAAGCGGCGAGCGTTAATTGCATTGAAAATGCAACTCTTAGATTTATGAGACACATGACATTAGTAACACATATAGTAATGTCATGTACATGTTTTGTCTTATCTTATGCCTCGGGTCCAAGGTCTGACCAAGCATACTCGATTAAGTCAACCAAAGTAAGAACATACAAAAATTAACATAGATCTGACCTATGGAAAATTTTGCCTTTGGGTTAGAATTAACCTTAGGTCTGACCAGAGAGAAAAAACCAATTGCAAGTATTCTTAGATTGGGTGAGATTGACTTAAATTACAATTAGGGTTTCACATAAGTTTAATAAAACGTATGTCAAATAGGTGTACAAAGAAGCATGCAAAACATCTTTGTAACACAAGTTAATAATAAAAATTTTGTTAACTTAGTTTTAGGCGTGCTAATATCATAGGAAACATTACAAATTGACCAAACCCTATATTGTACTCCTGCATGTGTTCGAAGACACAAGTTCTTCTAATAATTACCACATAAAGTCGCGCGAGAAAAGATTAAAGGTCAATTTAACCCTAGAAGTCCACTAAAGCCATGATCATGCATGAACCCGCACATATGCAATATGCCTTGCAAGCCATGGTACAATAGCGATTTATCATATGATAAAAGCACAAAAACTTTAAATTTACAAGAAAGCAAGTTTCCTAGTTTAATGTCCATATTACTTTGTTCAAAAACAATTTTTACAAATAACACATAGCAGGTCACAAGGAATTAATAATTATGTGTGTAATTTAATAGACAAAATTAAATCAAACTTCAAGTTTAACTTATCGTCGGATTCTTTGTGTATATTTTCCGCACCTCGATAAGTTTTACGAGAAACTTGTTTTAATTAAAACACGTTTCACTATAAGTATTAGTCTGTTTATAGTTTCAAAAAAAACTTTTGCATATAGTAACAAGTCACATGGAATATAACATATAAGCACATAAACAGACAGAAAGAGGGGATGAGGTAAAGACAAACTCTATATCGAAAGCAGTAAATCATATAATACTCCGAGTTCTCAAAACCCCCGAGTCCTCATAAGATTCTTTCCCAAACGGAGAACCAAAATACTCTCAATAGGTTTTCTGCTAAAGTACCTAGATCACCACATCCATCATATAATATGATTGCGTGAGTCTTAAGGCCGAAAAAAAGAAAAGAATAGAAAAATAGGAAACTTAATTAACTTTAAATTTGAGATCTATTCTTTTCCAATCTTTATTAACTAGTAATAATTATAAGATTCTAGGTTTTATTTATTCTTTATGGCAAGAATTGCATATTATTGCTATAGTTTTCAATTAAAACAATAAATAAATTATTACTTAGCGGATCTAGTGTGTTATTAGTGTGTAACCCATAACACCAAACGAGGTTGACTCGTGATGCCACTGTTAGGATTTTACAAACTAGTTAACCAATTAACTACGAGTACGCAACGGATGGATCACAAATAAAGTAAGTAATACTAACCTTTATGTTTAATGATAAAAATCAATAAACGAGAATCTTGATCTTGAATCTTAGTGATTAAGTTACCACCTCTATGGTTGCTCACACAACACGTCAAACAAGCACGCTACGATGCTAGTCGTTGCTTCACGAATAACAACGGAACACATAGTTCTTGTTTTTGGATATTGGCGTCACATGATCGTATTCCATAAAAGAATTAAATACCGATCGTCCTATATCACAAGGAGGAAAAACATTAACCTTTTATGGCATGCATGATATCTGTTACATGCATAGAATGCAACTAGATTTTCCATGAGAATTGCATGCGTAGGGACTAGCCAAATTGCATGCATATTGTACTTCTTTTATTTTATTGTGTCGTATGACTTTTGAGAAGGATGTGCCGTATATAATTTTGTGGGATCGAGTGGATTTAATGAGGTAGATGGATGGGGTGCTTATATAGCACTCAAACCCTAGTTCTAGATAAACTAGGACTCCTCATAATACTTATCAAATAACAACACATATTCCCTTATCTCTAAAGTTAATCCCAAACACCATTCTAGAAGCTATATGAGCCGGCCAAACAAGTGGGACCTATAAGGGTCGGGTTTTGTCAATTTTAGTCCCTTCGGTTCATATTTAAGCACTCGTTAAGTTAGTTATAAAATTATAACGGTAACTAACGGTTATTTAAAAACATTTCGTGAAATATATTAAACCTTTAATAATAAATATAACATGTATATGTATTAAATTCATGTATATGTGTAAGAGTAAGATTTTGGGAATTCATGTTAACAACGACAATATTTCTCGTGCTGCGGAGGATCTTGGATGTCAGGTTCTTAAATGGCCTTTTAGTTATCTTGGGTCCATGGTTGGAGGTAGGATGCATAGATTACATTCTTGGGATGATACGGTTGATCGGGTTAGGAATCGTCTTTCCAAATGGAAGATGAAGATGTTGTCGAGTGGAGGAAGACTTACTCTTGTGAAATCGGTTCTTGGATCCATGCCTATATTCCATATGTCATTGTTCAAAGTTCCAGCAGGTATCCTTCATAAGCTTGAATCGATTCGTAAACATTTTTTCAATGGTCATGAAGTATCTAGCAGGAAGATTTCTTGGGTAAATTGGAATAAGGTGATTTCTCCTAAAGAAAAAGGCGGGCTTGGTGTCTCGAGCCTCTACGCGCTAAATAGAGGATTGTTGTTCAAATGGGTTTGGAGGTTTCTAACCCAAGGGTCTTCTTTATGGGCTAGAGTCATCAAAGCTATTCACGGGATGGACGGGAGTATTGGAGACATAAGGATTGGTAACTCTAAATCTTGCTGGTCAAGCATTATCAATGAGATTAATGTGTTGTCTAGTAAAGGTATTAAGTTGATGAATTATTTACGAATCACTTTGGGGAATGGTGTATCCACGCGTTTATGGGACGAGCCGTGGCACGTTGAAGGTATTCTTAAGGATAGGTTCCCTCGCATATATGCTCTCGAAAATTGCAAATCTGTTACCGTTGGAGATAAGCTGGCGCACCAGACTTTATCGCATTCATTTCGCAGGCTGCCAAGAGGTGGTATTGAAAACGCACAATTTGCTGAGTTCTCTGTTTTGCTGCAGCAGGTTGTCCTCGCTCAAGGGTCGGACCGTTGGACGTGGACGGCGAATGGCTCAGGTCAGTTTTCTGTTGCTTCGGTAAGGAAGATTATAGACAATAAATTATGCTCGGGTGGAGAGAACTCTACTCGATGGATTCGTTGTGTTCCAAATAAAATCAACATTCACGCTTGGAAGGTCATGACGGAATCGTTGGCTACTAGGTTTGATATATCGAGACGGGGTATAGTTATTGATTCTATTTTGTGCGGTAATTGTGACATTGGTGTTGAGACTACTAGCCATTTGTTCTTCACTTGCGATATGGCAACAAGTGTTCGTCGTTTAATCAACAGGTGGTGGGAAGTGCCGGATATGGAGATTGATTCGTATGCTACGTGGAAGGGCTGGATTGTTACCATTCGAATGGCTTCTAAAACTAAATTGATGTTTGAAGGTGTGTATTACGTGATGTGGTGGCTCCTTTGGTGGTATCGTAACAAGAAAATCTTTGAAGGAAAGAGTCTGATTAAAGCTATGTTCTTAGATGATGTTATTTCTAAATCGTTTTATTGGTGTCGGGCTAGATGTAAAGCCTCTTTTAGTTGGACGGATTGGCTTAAAAATCCGCATCTTATTTCCTTGTAATTTCTAGCTCCTTGCTAGTTCTTTTAATAATATCGCCGTTCAAAAAAAAATGTATATGTATTAAATGTTTAATAAACGTACTCTTCGGGTCTTAACGTGTGTGCCCCCGATAGGCTCACGTACTTTCTAGTTGTATTACATGCGTATCCGACTACCATATTCCAACAATAATAACTACCATACGATCCAAAAATTAGCAAACAAGAAGCACACTACAAACCCTAGCTTTGATTAGCGAACCCTAGAAAGGTTTTAAGTGATGAACAAAACCAATAAACGATCAAACACAATGAATAAAAACAGTTAATAACCAAAACGAAACCCTAAGAACGATTTTTTTAACCCAAAAAAACACCCTAAATCCTTGAACAAACAGCGAATTTGAGACAATGATATGACTACACACAACTGTTAATCACGTTCTGTAAGAGAATCGATGCAAGAAACAAAGTGAGAAGGACGATCGATTTAGGGTTGTTTGGTATTCGCAAGTCGCCCAAATTGCGAGAGAGTTTAGGGGAGTTATTTTTTATTATACGCCTCTTTTTGATAAGTGAATTTTAATGAAAATTCAAATACAGATATTGTGGATTTGTGAATTGATGATAGCATGTATTCAGCTGAGTTGGGTATGGTCCATAGTTTAATGGTTAAAACTTCTTAATTTTTTAGACACAAAAAAGGGAAAATGCTTTTTTACCGAATGTTGTTACTTATCTGCAAATAAAAGAGGTTTAAGTGGTAGATCTTTAACTATGGATGAAAACAAATGGGAAGTAGTTAGTGAATGCACTTGGCAGTTTCAGCTCTAGAAGCCAAACTAAGGTAAAGATTTGTCACAACTTAGATGTAACTGAAACCCGTGAAACTTCTTTCTTTTTTTCTAGCTGTTCACACGTAGTTCTTAGCTTTGAATGAATTGTTGCTAATAATTTATTATACGTCTCCAATCTCTTTCTTATATTGTGGACTAAGTTATATTATGTCTCAACTCTCAAGTATTAGGATGTAATCATTGTTGTAGTATATTAAAAGATGCACTTGATAAAAGCTTGTTAACAACACGAGATCGAGTTTGAAAATGATGAAAGATATGAGCATGCACTTGCGAAGGGAAGAAGAGTAACGATGATAAAGCCAATGTATGAAAAAAAATATGACATGGCTATGCATGAACTAATCCTAGCGGTCTAGTATAAAACCGTGCGGTATATCTTGCGTTTTCTGATATTGAATTCATGATTTTTTATTTTCTTGATTACTGCATTAATTTTATATTTTGGATTATGGTATTTTTATTTTGACTATGCCGTAAATATTTCCTATGCAAAAGCTAAGTCACGTTTTATACTTAGGATGAAAGCGTTCATCTCAAATTCATGAGAAAAGATATGTACGTAATATATGAGATATTTTTGTAATAAATATGTGGGAAAATTTTGTCTTTAAGATGTGGGAGAATGGTCGTAAAAGTTTACGTAAATAAGTTATTAGTCGTAAGCTTCCGTCTCGACGTCAAATCACTTAAGGTATGAATATGGTATTCTAAAACTTGCATAATGATCAAAAAAAATATTTTATCATGTATACTCGATTAATCATTTGCATAAACTCATGTAAGCTTGCTTACATCTCCCTTAAAACAATGATTTCAAGTAATCACTTACTTAATAATTAACTAGTTGCATTAGCGAATAAGACAAAATAGAATTAAACATATTTGAAAATAATCTTTCTATATCTTAAGGAATCTTTTCAAATTTAACAAATCTTTCTATTTTAATGTTAAGAAATATTTTGTTTATAGAATGTTGTATTAGATCAGATTTTTAAATACAATTAGAAGATTTGAAATGATTTTTGGTTAACTACAAAATGCCAAAAAAAGGCTATGGCAGGGATGGATCTTTGAGATACAAAGACAGATCCGTATCTTAAAGATCTGTGGATCCGTACGACACTAGAACTAGACCAGAACTTCCATTACAAATAGAACCTTAGTGTTTTCATTCTAGTTCACCCTTTTCCATCACATCTCTAGCATATACTGCACATAGTCATTTGCATACATTCATACATTCATTCTTTAATCATTATAGTTGTTCTATAACCATTACAAGTGATCGAAGCATTTCCACTTTCTAGCAAGTGAAGAACAGAAGGAAGACATTCATGCTTTAAGTGTTAAAGACTCATATTGAGTCATCACATTGTTGTGATTGTTATTAAGTCCACCATCATCCACCAAATTTGTAGTCATACATACCAAACTTGTGGGTTCAGTTAGTATTATTGACTTTAAAGTATGTAGTAAGATTATGTTGGTTTTACCTGAACTAGGACTCGATATTTTGCTTTGTACTGAAAAAAAATATAAGCAATGTGTACGGTTTTCTCTGCCTAAAGAAAGCTTGTTGATATAGTGCATTGGACTCTCAAGTTGGATAGTCAGGGAGTGGAGTATGGCGAAAAGGTGCTTCGTAGCCGAACCACTATAAATCATCGTGTTATTGGTTTGATGTTTCCTCTCTTTACATACTTACTTATTGCATTTATTTATTTATTCATTGCATATATACTTATTTATCTATTGACTTTACATAAAACAATTAAATCTAAGTTTTAGTTTTAAAACGATAAAACTATACAACACTTTATAGTTTTCCACACCAAACAACAATATATTGAAAAAAAAAAGAATAGGGTGAAACACAAATACTGTTGGAATGTGATAGTTGGATCCGTGGTTTATACGACTAGAGGTACATGTGCTTATTGGGGGCACACACGTTAAACACATAGAATGCATTTATTATTTAATATATACTTCATGTAATATATTTAAATAACTGTTATAGTTTATAACTAACGATTATTTAAATATGTAAACCAAGGGAATAAATCGACAAAACCTAAACCATTGGGGGCCTAAGAGTGGCCGGCCATATGTGTTTGAGAGAGAGAGGTGTTTGAGTCAGTTTAGGAAAGGGAAAAAGGAAAGGATTGTGGTTTCCTTGTTCACCAAGGAATAGGATTAAGTGCCTATATAAACACCCATATCCTACCTCACAATTCATTCATTCAAAACCCTAATCACCCTAAAAGTTTTGGTGCTCCCTCTCTAAACCCTAAACCGATCGAATATAACCCTAAAAGGGTTTTCGGTTGTTTTTTCACCTTGTGAGATTTTGGTAAAACCTTCCTAATGGTTTTCGTGTGATTTGGATTCTCACGATCTCGTTCACAAGCTCTAGCTGCTCAAGGTTATTGGTTTACTCGTTCTCTAAGCGTGACAACGGTTTGAAACCATAGGGTTCTGGTTTCTTAGTTTTTCGGTTTAACCGAATTCTATAAAACCCTAACTAGGGTATACCAATTTTGGTTCAAAGCTCAAAAGGGTTGTTGGATGATTTTCGGTGAAGGATAATTGGGTTTGTTTGAGATCTTCTATTTAAGAAACAAAGTGCAACACAAGGTGTTTGTGAGACGTGAAGTAAAGACTAGCATATTGGCGTGTTCGTTGGACGTGTTGTGTGAGCAACCGTAGAGGTGACAACTTAGTCACTAAGTTTCCAAGTAAAGATTCTCGTTGATTGCTTTTAGTCATTCAATAAAAGGTTTGTGTTTCTATCTTTATACGTGTATTAATCTTTAATGTCAAACTAGATCCTATCCGTTGCGTACTCATAGTAAATATGGTTTACTAGTTATAAAATCCCAACAGTGGCATCACGAGCCAACCTCATTTGGTGTTATGGGTTACACACTTATAAAACACGCTAAAACTGCATGTAAAACCTTTATTTATTGTTTTAAATGAAAATTATGGCAACAATATGCAATTCTTGCCATAAAGAATAAATAAAAACCTAGAATCTTGCTTTAATGCAAGTTAATGGATTTAATAAGAATAGAATTTAAATTAATAGTTAATTGAGAGTGTTAAATTTTCTATCTTTTTTCCATTATCCCGGCCTTAAGACTCACGCAATCATGTTATATGATATGTGGCTATATAGGCACTTTAGCAGAAAATCTAGTGAGAGTCTTTTGGTTCTTCATTTGGGGAAGACTCATGTGAGACCTCGGGGCATTATGTGATTTACTGCTTTCTAAATAAAGTCTGTCTTTACCTCATCCTCAATTTCTGTCTGTTTAATATGCTTATGTGTTTATACTCCTTGAGACTTGTGACTATATGCAAAAGTTTTTTTTGAAACTCTAAACAGACTAAATACTTAAAGAGAAACTTGGTTTTATTTTGTATGTAATATAACACACATAATTATATACTCCTTGTGACTTGTTATGTGTTATGTGCAAAACTTAGTTTTGAACAAATAAATACGGACAATAAACTATGAAACTTGTTTTCTTAGAGAGATAAAACTTTTTCTTAAATACATCATCAGTCAATTGTTATAATCGGCTCACCCATCTTGAACAAACTATAAGAGAGGTATAAGGCGGGACTTTCCCTAAAGAAGTCGGGTTTTTAATAAGCTTCGTGCTGACCCGTTTCTCCACTTCTTTGTGCGTTCAAATGGAGCTATCGATAACCTTTGACAAGATGATGTCAAGATATAAAAGTTAACAAAACGTTTTTCTTAACTTGTGCTACAAAGATGTTTTGCATGCTTCTTTGTACACGATTTTGTCACATATTTTTATAAAATTTATATGTATACCCTTATATGAATTTTAAGTCTAATGCCAACCAAAGTAAGAACACATGCAGTTGGTTTGACCTCTTTGGTCAGACCTTAGGGCCTTTCCGACCCATGGCAAAAAATTTCATAGGTCAGATCTATGTCAATTTTTGCATGTTTTTTTTGTTGTTAAATCGAGTATGCTTGGTCAGACTTTGGACCCGAGGCATAAGATGAGACTAAACATGCACTTGGCATTACTATAAGAGTTACTAATGTCATAAGTCTCATAAAACTAAGAGTTTCATGTATATGCAATTAACGCTCGGCGCTTACCTCTTGCCCTACTTGTTTACACGTTGGTGAGACCTTCGGTAATAAGTGGGAGGTCAAGTTGGATCTTAGTCTTATTAATAATTAATTGGGTAGTTAATTCTTTTAAGAATTTAATTATCGAAAATACTAATAAATGAACTTTTTCTGGTAGTAGATGACTACCACAGTCTTAAATAATTTGGTTTTCAAGGCTTTCTTTGAGAAACATAAATTATCTGGACCTAACTTTATGGACTGGTACCAACAACTTCGTATTGTCCTATCAGTTTAAGATAAGTTAAACTATCTAGAGCTCCCAATCCCTGCTACACCTGTCCCAGCTGTTGCTGGACAGCAAGTTCCTCCTGAAACTCTTGCAGCTCACGCCGCATGGGTCAAAGGACAAAATGAAACTGATGTACTTATGCTTATGACCATGGAACCAGATCTCCAACGGAATCTAGAAACCCTTGGTGCATATGACATGCTTAAGGAGTTAAAAACTCTGTTTGCTCAACAAGCATAGCACGAACTTCTTCTAACCGTAAGAGAGTTTCACGCGTGCAAACAGGAAGAAAGATATTCTGTAAGCTCATACGTTCTTAAGATGAAGGGATATATAGATAATTTAGAGCGTCTAGGTCACCATGTGTCACTATCCCTAGTAGTGAGTTTAATCTTGGTCTCATTGCGAAAGGAACATGACAACTTTGTGCAAAACTATAATATGCACGGCATAGGGAAGACGGTAAATGAGTTGCATGCCATGCTTAAGCTACATGAGAAAACTCTACCAAAGAGAGATGCACCTGCCCTTCATGCAATAAGAACAGGAAAGGTCCATAAGAAAAACAAAAACAAGAAACCGCAATTGGCTGCTAGAGGAAACTAAAGGGAAAGGGAAGTCTAAGCTTGCTTATGCTCCTAAACCCAAGATTCCTCCACCACCCAAGAAGTAAGATCCTGTTAAGGACTCAGTCTGTCATCACTACGGTGATACAGGTCATTGGAAGTGGAACTGTCCCCAATATCTATCCGAGTTGCTAAAGAACAAGAAGCTAGCTCAAGGAGCTAGTACTTCAGGTATCTTTACTATAGAACTCTTTACTTTTCCTAGTAAATCTTGGGTATACGATACGGGCTGTAGGACTTATATCTGTAATACTACTCATAGATTTAGGAGAAGTAGGAAGCTGAAGCCATGTGCTTTGAATCTGTACATGGGCAATGGTCAATGTGTAGCCGTCGAAGCTATTGGATCTTATGATTTGTGTTTATCTAGTGGATTAGTTATAGTTTTACACAATTGTCATTATGCTCCTTTTATAACTAGAGGAATCATTTTAGTTTCTCGTTTGTATGACGATGGTTTTATTAACCATTTTAAGAATGGTAATTCAATTTTAGTTTTAAAGAATAATTTGATTAATTTTAATGCCGTACCGAGGGATGGTATTTTTGAAATTGTTTTGTCTAATTCTAATATAAATGATTGTTCTATGTATGTTGTTAGAAATAAAAGAGCCAAGTTAAACTTGGACTCTTCTCTTTTGTGGCACTGTCGTCTTAGACACATTAGCAAGAAACGTATTGAGAAGTTGCAACATGATTGTTGGGAATAAATCTTCACATGTTAGTACTTCTAGTTCAAGAGATTAATACTGCTCAGATTATAACCAACAGTATTAATTAAGTTAATACTGCTAGTACAAGATTAGTACTGCTAGTGTAAATTGGTACTGCCAAAGAAACTTAATACTGCTGAAGACTTAAGACTGCCAGAAGAAGTTAAAGACTGCATGAAGATAATGACGTGTGAAAAGATATGTATGGACTAAGTCAATGTATATCTTATATAGTTAGAAGATATGTAGATATCTTATAAATGTTTAGAAGATTTGTATCTTGTAAAGGACTCCTTGGTGTATAAAAGGAGATCCTAGGTTATGGTTGTAAACTCATCTCGATAGACACATTTATAGCTTCAAGGTTGTAAACCCTATTACTAGACAGAGTACTCGTATTATTCATCATAATAATATTAAAGCTTTTTGGTTATATTCATTGTTCATTCATTCTAAAACTGCATCACAGTTTTACTATTACATTCATATTCTTCTAAGCACAAAGAGTAGAATCTGCATAACCTAAGTACAAACAAAGTTTATAGCAAGATGTCTTGAATCTATTCAATCTACTAACCCCTTTTTTTTTTTTTTACAAGGTTTGCAAGATCTAGTTAGGATCACCAAGTGGTATCAGAGCCTTGTGTTCTGAAACTTTGATCTAGAAGTTATGAAATTTAAATCTGCACAGAGTAACACTTCCAGGTAAGTATGAATCTATTCAACACCCATACTCAAACTAGGTAAGTATGAGATGTGGGTGATAAGAATCAAGCAATACTTCTAGGTACAAGACTATGCTCTATGGGAGGTCATAGAGAATGATAATTCATGGGTATCTGTACCATAAACATCACAAGAGAATGGTACTTTTGTTACAAAGATGTCAATACCTGTAACTGCTAAAGAAAAGACTAACAAGAAGAATGATGTGAAGGCTAGAAGCTTGCTACTCATGGCTCTTCCTAATGAACATCAACTTACTTTCAGTCAATACAGTGATGCTAAAACAATGTTTGTTGCTATTGAAACATGATTTGGAGGCAATAAAGCCACTAAGAAAACACAGAAGACACTGTTGAAGCAACAATATGAAAATTTTATTGCATCAAGCACAAAGTCTCTTGACTCTATCTTTAACAGACTCCAGAAGATTTTTAGTAGGCTTAAAATTTTGGGTGTGGTCATTACTCAAGAAGACTTAAATTCCAAACTTCTAAGAAGCTTGCCTCCTGAGTGGAATACTTATGTTGTAGTCTGGATGAATAAGGCTGATATTGAAACAATGGGCATTGATGATTTGTATAACAATTTCAAAATTGTTTAACAAGATGTAAAGAAATCTGTTGGTGCAAGTAGTGGTGCTCAAAACTTAGCCTTTATGACTGCTCCAAGCACTAGCAGTACTAATGATATTAATACTGCTAATCCTGCATATGAAGTTAGTAATGTTAGCCCTAATATTAACACTGCTTGTCCTCAAGTTAGTACTGCCAAATTTAGTGATAATACTGTGTATGCTTTCATGGTTAAGACTCTCAATGGTTTTAATCTCCTATAGCAGGACTTAGAGCAAATTCATAAAGATTATTTGGAAGCAATGGATTTGAAGTGGCAGCTCTCTCTGCTAAGTATAAGGGAAAAAAGGTACTTTCAGAGAACAGGCAAGAAAATTTTCATTAATGCTAATGATACTGCAAGGTATGATAAATCCAAGGTAGAGTGTTTCAACTGTCACAAGATGGGATACTTTGCAAGGGAATGTAGAGCACCAAAGAACAAAGAGGGTCAGTTCAAATATCAAGACAACACTAGGAAGCAAGGAAACAATGAAGACACATCTTTAAAGGCAATGTTGGCTATAGATGGTGTAGGTTTTGACTGGAGTGATATGGCAGAAGAACAGGTTCAGACAAACATGGCTCTAATGGCATTTTCAGACTCTGAGGTATACAATGATAAAACTTGCACTAAAACTTGTCTGAAAAACTATGAAACTCTTAAGAAACAGTGTGATGATTTAATTGTTAAGCTTAATCAAACTGAATTTACAGCAGCTACTTATAAAAGAGGTTTAGCAACTGTAGAAGAACAACTTATCACATATAGAAAGAATGAGGTTCTTTTTAGTGAAGAAGTTGCAGTTCTTAAAAGGGAAGTAGCTTGCAAAGACTATGAAATAAATGTGCTTAAAAGTGAGTTTGAAAAAGTTAAGCAAGAAAAAGAGGGCATTGAATTTAAAATTGAGAAATTTAATAATGCCTCAAAGAGCCTAGACAAGTTGTTAGGGAGTCAGATAACTGACAAAAGTAAAAAGGGTTTGGGGTATAATGCTATTCCTCCACCCTATCCTTTAATCTATAATCGACCTAAAAAGCTTGATTTGTCTTATTCTGGTCTTGATGAATTCAAAAGTTATGGTTCTGAGGATAGTAAGCAAGAGTCTAACATTGTTTGTGATAAAAAATCAGATGATTCTAAGGAAAATTCTGATGACTCTTTGGTAAAAGAACAAGTATCAGAAGACACAAGTAGCTTTGTTAAGTCTTCACTTAATGTTGATAAAGAAACTGTTTTTCTTGTTGATAAAAAGATAGAGTTTGTCAAACCTAAAAATCATGAAAACCAGTTAAAAAGTCAGTTAGGTATGCTGAGATGTATAGATCACAAAGTCCTAGGGGAAATCAAAGAAACTGGAATGGACAGAAGTCCAATCAACTAGGAAGTGATTTTGTGATGTATAACAAAGCTTGCTTCATTTGTGGGAGTTTTGATCATGTGCAGGCTCATTGTAAATACCATCAAAGGGAAAGGATGGTATATGGGAATAATTATAACAGGGTGAACTACAACTATACTACCAACAGGACTCACCCTAATGCTCAAAGGAACATGGTTTCAAGAGCAGTTTTAATAAAAATTAGCCTAAAACCATTTAATACTGCCAAGACAGTTAATACTGCTCATCCCAAATCTACAGTTTTTAGTGCTAAACTAATGTCACGTTTTTCAAAATTAGCATAATCAACTGTAAAAAGGCCTTATCAATCAAAAACAGTATTAACTAACAAAAGGTTTACCCAAAAAAATAATTCTGCCAAGGCAAAAGCAGTTAATATTGCTAGGCCAAAAGTAGTTAATACTACAAGGCCACATTCAGCAGTTGTTAATGCTGTTAGGGTTAATTAGGAAAATGCTGTTAAGGCCTCAACATGTTAGGTTTGGAGACCTACCCAACTTGATAGTGCATCAATCACCTTGAAGAAACACAACTACATTAATGCATGAGGCAGATCCAAGTCAGTAATGGCTTGGGTCCTTAAAGGAAACTAATTTCCTTAGGCAAGCCACAACAGGATGATACAAGATTTATTAACAGTGGATGCTCAAGGGACATGACTGGGAACATAGCTTATCTCTCAGATTTCAAGGAATTTAATAGAGGTTATCTTACATTTGGGGGAGGAGCACATGGTGGTAGAATTTCTGGTAAAGGAACACTTAAAACTAATATTCTTGATTTTGAAGATGTATACTTTGTCAATGAGTTAAATTTCAATTTGAAGATGTTATACTTCGTCAATGAGTAAAATCAATCTGTAAGTGTTCTCACAGATGTGTGACAAAAGAACTATGTCCTTTTATACTGACACTGAAAGTCTTGTCTTATCTCCGGAAATTATAAGTTGCCGAGATGAAATTAGGATATTTCTTAAAATTTCCCTAGGAAAGGACAATATGTACAGTTTTGATATGAAGAACATTGTTCCTAAAAAGAGTTTGACTTATCTTGTTGCAAAGGCTACATTAGATGAATCCAGGTGCTCTACATATAGGCGTGGTCGCATATTGATTTTAGAACATAAAATGATGAATATTTTATACGATTATATAATATAATGATAAAATAAAAAATAGATCAAAGCTCTAAAAATCATCAGGATCAATAAAACCGAGAAGTAAGTATTAGAAATTTCCGGGGACGTTTTATCCCCAATGAGGCTTGTGCTAGAAAATCGATACAGTACGAAGTTTAGAGGTTGTGAGGAGAAAATTGATTTGAGAGTGAGGGAAAGTTAAATTAAACTATAACAAACAAAAACGTTTAAAAAACCTAAAAATTAGCGAAATTAAAGCTTAAAAACGAGAGCCACGAATCCCGAACAAGGGGGAAAACCCTAAAAATCTTTAAAATAACCTAACGAAGAAATTTTCACTTCTATCTAAACTACTCTAGGAACAAATAGACGAAAGAATTAAAAAGACTAGACCGAAAACGGAGTTCGTTTGACCCAAAAACGAGCAAGACAAAAAAACGCGCACTAAAAAGAGGTAAAGTGGAGATTTGTGGACCCGGACCCGTGTCTTAGAAAATCCAAAAGTTTCAAAATGGACGGCCTACAAATTTTTTTATAATTTTTCCGTACAACATATATGACTAAAAATTTTCTAAAAAAGAAAAATATTTTTTTGATAATTTTTGTATTTTTTATGAATTTTTTAAACTTTTAACGAAATTAAATTATAAAAAATACTAAATGACTTCGAAAAATTCTGAAAATTGTACTAAAAATACTTTATACTATGACTAACCTACGAAAAATAAGAAACAAAAAATTTGCTTATTAATAAGCCCGAAATAAGCTGTTAACAGCTTATAGGCTTTAAAGCCAAAAACGTGTATAAGTATCTAAGCCCTTGGGACTATAACGAAAAAGTCCCAAGGGCGCAGCGGTAAGAGGTGTTGTGTAAAGAGAGGTGTACGAGGGTCGAGACCCGGGTTCGAGTCTTGCTCACCCGGGTAACCCCTTGTCTCCTTTTTTTTTTTGAAAACCTTTGTGAAGGAAAGTTGTTAAGCTCGATGAGCTTAACACTTTTCAAAACTACAACTTTTTTTTGAAAGCTTATGAATAAGCTTAAAATTAGCTTTTAAAAATGACAGAATGCTTAAAAGAGCTTAAGGCTAAAAATACTAAGTCATTTGGACATTGTGGACATTTAAGCTAAACTAGGACAAATAAGAAAGGGGGTTGTCTAAACTATCCTAATAAGCACTAGAGGGCTTAAAAACTAAAACTAAATAAGCTGGAAAAAGGGCTTAAATGACAGAACACTAAAATAAGCTTAAAAGCTAAAAGCTTCTACTGTCAACACAAAATAAGCTATGAAAATGGCAAATAAGCATGCACAACTAACTACACTACCAAAATAAGCTTTTTAAGGACTGAAACAAAGAGGGCTTATCTAAGGGCTTATGGGATCTCAAAATAAGCCAAAAATCTTGGGCTTAAGCACACTAAAAAGCTAGAATGCAAGGGCTTAAAGTTGGCCCCTAGCACCAGGGGAAATTAAGCCAAAACAAAGGCTTAATTTGACAGCTTATTTTAAGCTGTCAAATAAGCTCAAAATTAAAAGATAAGTTAAAACAGCTAAATAACATCAAGAAAAGAACTTGTGCACAAATTTTTGGCTTCCAAAAACCATTTAAACCTGCTGAATTTTTAGAAAAAACAGGGCTTATTTTGACCAGTTATTTTAAGCTGTCAAATAAGCTCAAAATTGAAAAATAAGTTCAAACAGCTAAAGAATATTAGCAAATGGACTTGTGCACCAATTTTGAACTTTTAAAAACCATTAAAACCTGCTGAATTTAGGTAGTGAAAAAGGCTTTTAGATTTAAAAAAATTTGACACTTAAAAACTTTGGTGGTTTGACTTACCAAGTCAAACGACCAAAGGGATTTTTGCTGCTTGTTTTAGACACACAAAAAACACTCTTTTTAAAAACCACAACTAAAAATTGCAAGAGCTTATGAAATAAGCTCTTGTAGCTTTTTTTACACCACAGTTTCAAGGGTAACTTAGAAAAACTTTGAAAAACAATTTTCAAACTTAAAAACTTTTAAAAACAACCTCTAATAAGCTTAATACTCAAACTAAATCTATCTTAATTACCACAACCCATACCAAAACTTGTTTTGACCCATTTTTAGTGTTAACCCAAACACTCCCTTAATTTTTGAAAAGTGATTTTAAAACTTATAAAAACTAAGTTAAACTGAAATTTTTAAAACACTAATACTACTTATGCAATTTAGGACTATAAAAAGATAAAAAGCAAGACAAATAAGCACTTAAAATGACAATAAGCTAGTGACAGTTTAAGCTTATTTTTGACAGTTTTCATCAAAGTGCATAGAAATGAAATGAAAGGTACTATCAAGCATACTTTAGCATAAATCAACACATATAAGCATAAAAGAACATTAATAAGCTGAAAAATAAGCCAATAAGCAATGCTACAGTACTTTTTAAGGAAAATTTAAAAGAAATTGTACCTTTAATCCTTTGCTCAAAAAGGATTTTTGAAACCTAATTAAGCTCTAAATCCTACCCACAGCTTATAATTAAGCTAAAACTAAGCTAAAATCCAATAAGCCTTCCAACTTTGCTTATTCATCCATGCTTGCTCACACATACAGTAACTTGTCTCTTCCTTGAATTTTCCTTAAAGTTTTGTGAAAAGGTTTATAAACAGGTTATAAAGGGGGTTTTAGTGGAGGAGCTTTAAAGGTTTTTTAGATGACAATTAAGATTTAGAACACAATTATAAAAACAACTGAATTTTCATTAAAACTGATAATTACAAGTACATAAAAGAACTTAGCTTAAAACTTTTACACCTAAACTTTTAAAATACTGAAAACTACTTAAAAAAACTACATTTAAGACTACTTAAAAAAAACTATCTGCCACCATGGGCTTACAATCCTTTATATAGTAACAAACGACTAGGGTTTATGTCTTCTTAGAATCTTTGTCTTCTTGCATATGTGCTTCTTTGTAGACACACAAAAGAGAGTGTGTTTGTTGTGAGAGTGTAGAGAGCAAATAATCCTGGCCCTCTATTTTGCCTTGGTACCCAAACCTTTGATCCGAACCCTTGATCGAATGTGGTGGATTTATGGATTGCCAACATGGCAAAGCCTCTTTTTAGGTGGGAAAGATAGTGGAGAGGAGGGGGGAGGTTTATCCATGGTGGAATTGAAGGTTTACGGGGTAAAAACGGGGTGGTTAACCCGTGAGTTGTGTTGGGGGGAAAAAAGGGGCGGGAAAACTGGTTATAAAAAAGAGTTATGGGTGACAGGGAAAGGTTTGTGGGTTTGGCAACTTTGGTCCTTCATGGTTATAAGGGGTGTTGCAAGGTTGGTCCTTGGTTAATGCAAAGTTTGGGAACTTGGCAGCTTCAGCCCCCAAGGGTTATATAACCCTTTGCACCACTCGTCCTTAATAGTTATAGTTTAGGGACCTTGGCAGTTTAGCCCCTTGTAGTTTAACTTTCCCATATTGGCAGTTTGAGCCCTTGTCTTCATTTCTCTTGATTTCTTCTTCAAATAAGTTTAGGGATTTACAAGTTTAGTCCCTAAACTTACTTTTCTTGACTTTTTGGCTTCGGGGTTGACTTGGGTTGACTTCCTGTTGACTTTTTCAGGCTTGGGCTTGGACTTTGACTTTGTCTTTTTCCTGCTTTTCCATTCCGAGTCTGGTTTTGTCGTTTTGGCTTCGTTTTTCGTCCTTTTCTTAGATATCCGTTCCTGCACAACACAATTAGCAAAACAAGCATATATTTGGCATTTTAAGTCCGTTTTTGGTTATTTTAGCTCGTTTTTAAAGGTAAAAGGTATGTGTAATTAAGCACATACCACTGCCCAACGAAACAAACACCCTTGGTGGGGCTCAATGGTGATGGCAGCGAGGTGGTTGCCGCGAAGATGGTGTCGGGGTCGCGGTGGTTGTGCATGGGTGTGGGGGCAGCGAGTGGTATAGTGGATCGGGTAGATCCAGGCTTGATCTATCTCTTTTGTATCATTTTTGTGGTTCGCCGGAAAACTCGCCGGAAAAGTTTTCCGGCGGTGGTTGGCCGGAAAAGGTGGCGGTGGCCGAAATCCGGCGGTGAGGGGCTGCCAGAAAATCCATATAGAGAGAGATGTGTGTGTTAAGTGTGTGTGTTAATTTTTGATAAAATGAAATTTTTATAAAACTTTTTATATATATAATAAAAGTTTTAAGATAAGTGACAAGTATTAGAAGTTGAGGGTGAATATTACAAATATTTCACAGGGACCAAAAGTGTAATTGTTGGGAAACTTTTATGAATGTTGGTTCGGGACTCGTTTGAACGACTTAACGGATGATTCATAATACGAAACTTGCGCCATTGGTTTTCAAATCATTTTTTCAACAAAAATGAGTATTCATTTGATAGTATTTCATAAATATTTTATAACATTTAATAAAATATCTGTTATTCATTTTGCGAACCGGTTTCGCCTCGTCCGAAATAAAAATGGATTTAAGCTCGAGTATTCGCGTTATCAACAAACGCTGTTGAATAAATGATAACTAATTTATTAAATACTTTTATTTAATAAAACTGATAATTAAATTATCTTTAATCATTTTCGGGTCGGTACGCGTCGTGTGCGGTTTTCCAAAACTTTGCGAGGCTGTTTTAGCCCTCTTCTGCTTGTTTTCAGGTCTCGGGTAAAACTGAAAAGTTGTCTGGAATATCATTTCACATCAAATTGCTTTAGAGTCCGAGTCGTGAAAACGTGATTTAGATGATCGTTCTTATAAGTCAAGCCAGACCCGAAAAGTCACAGGGTAAGATAGTTATCTAAAGTTCTGAAAATTACCGGATGTTACAGCATTGATTCATCAAGTGTGACCTTTGCAACAAGACAAGTTAAACTCTCTTTAGGAACAATATTCTTCGTATCAACACTGTATATATTGTTTTTTCTAGGAACTTTAAGTAAAACCTGACTTTCATCAGCTAACCTTAAAGTCAAAGAGACAGAACACAACATCCAGTGTTAGTAAAAGAACACTGTTCCTTTTTGTCACAACTATATGTTGTGAAACACTAAAAAGGTTAAACTGTAACTCCTTGACAAAGTACACATCTTTAAAATCAAGTTTACCAATTTTAAGAGTTCCTTTACCAGTAATTCTTCCCCCTTTGGCTCCTTCCCCAAATGTAACATATCCTCTATCAAATTCTTTGAAGCCTAAGAGATTGGACATGTTGCCTGTCATGTGCCTTGAGCATCCACTGTCAACATAGCCTTGATCTTCTTTTTGTAGATGACCATGCATATAAAAATAAGGAAATTAGTTTCCTTTGGGGACCCAAGCCATCACTGACTTGGATCTGCCTCGTGCATCAATATAATTATGTGTCTTAAAAGTAATTGATGCACTGTTAAGTTTGGTAGGTCTCTAAACCCAACATGCTAAGGCCTTAATAGCATTAACCTGATTTTCCCTAACATCATTAACTACTGCTGAATTTGGCCTAGCAGTATTAACTGCTTTTGTACTAGCAGTATAAAAACTTCCCTTAGGAGTATTAATTTTTTGGCTAAAATTTTTGTTAGTTAATGTTGTTTTTATTTGATAGGGCCTCTTTACAGTTGATTGTGCTGATTTAGAAAAACATGACTTTGGTCTAGCACTATAAACTATAGTTTTGGGATGAGCAGTATTAACAGGCTTAGCAGTATTAAGTGGTCTTAGGCCAGTTTTCATTAAAACTGCTCTTGGAACTATGTTCTTGTAAGCACTAGGGTGAGCCTTTTTAGCAGAATAATTATAATTCACCCTTGTATAATTATTCCCAGATACCATCCATTCCCTTTGATGGTAATTGCAGTTATCCTACACATGGTCAAAACTTCCACAGACAAAACAAGCTTTATTGTACATCACAAAGTCACTTCCTAGTTGTTGGGACTTCTGATTATTCCAGTTTCTTTGATTTCCCCTAGGATTTTGTGACCTGTACATTTTAGCATACTTAACTGGTTTCCTAACTGGTTTTTCTTATTGTTTAGGTCTAACAAATTCCATCTTAGCAACAGTAGGAAAATTAGTTTTCTTTTCTAACTTATCATCTAACACCAACTCCTCAATCAATGGGGCATCAAAAGATTCCTTAACCTCATTAGAAATATCTTCACTAACACTCTTACTAGACTTAGGTCCATAGCCTTCAAACTCAGGCTGTTGGAACTCCTCTAGACCAGAGTATGACAAATCAAGATTTGGGGGTGAAAATAACCCTTTAGGGGGAGGTGGAACAGCATTATAGCTTATAAACGCCACACCCTTTCTACTTTTGTCAGGTATCTGACTCCTTATTAATTTGTCTAGACTCTTAGAAGCATTATCAAAATTTTCAATTTTAAGTTGATTGCTTTCTTTTTTTGGCTTAAGCTTTTCTAACTCACTTTTAAGCATACTAAGTTTTGAGTCTTTATATGAGATATCTCTTTTAAGAACAGCAAGTTGCTCACAAAAAATAACCTTATTCTTTTTGTAAAAGACAAGTTGCTCTTCTACAGATGCTAACCCTCTTTTATAAGTAGCTAAATTAAACTCAGATTTGTTAAACTCTATTCTTAAATTATAAAGTTGAGTTTTAAGAGTTTCAAAGCTTTTTAGACAGGTTTTTGAACAAGTGTTTGTCATTATGTACCTCAGAGTCTGAAAAAGCCATAAAAGCCATGTTTGTAGGAACTTCATCATCTGCCATATAGCTCCAGTCAAAACCAGCTCCATCAATAGCCACCATGGCTTTGGAAGAAGTTTCTTCTACATTTACAGTCCTTCTAGAGCTGTCTTGATTCCTATTTCTGTTATCTTGGTTCCTAGGTCCTCTGCATTCCCTTACAAAGTGTCCCATCTTATGGCAATTGAAACACTCCACCTTAGACTTGTCATATCCAGTTGTGTCACTCCCATTGATAGTGATCTTTCTACCAGTTTTTTGGAAAACCCTTCTTGTCCTCATGCTCAGGCAAGCTAATGCCATCTAAATCCATTCTTCTATAGTCCTCTCATGGATTTGTTCACGGTCCTATATACAAGTTGAGACCCATTTGTTGACTGGCTAAAAAATGCATAATAGTGTCAATTCACTTAAGTTAGCGTGAGTGACTATCTTGAGTATAGCAGTGCTAATGAGTGCTAGCAAGGTTAACTTGAGTGTTTAGCAGTACTAACTCAATAAGCAGTTTTAAGTTCTAGTACTGCTGAGGGATACATAAAAGGCCTAATCTAAGATACTTGAGCTTGAGCT
The DNA here is from genome assembly GCA_026074375.1 of Tanacetum coccineum. NCBI lineage: Eukaryota > Viridiplantae > Streptophyta > Magnoliopsida > Asterales > Asteraceae > Tanacetum > Tanacetum coccineum. The sequence goes on along the minus strand of BQNB010027473.1, from coordinate 21,223 downwards.
TGGTTTGCAGTTCTTTAACTTTTTCTTGGTCACAATCTGAAATTGCTTTTGTAGAGATCCATCAAGCTCATTGTGTCTTTTTTTTTTTTTTTTTTTATTTATTTATTTTTTTTTTTTTTTTTTTTTTTTTTTTAGATCAGGTTTATTCCTCCAACAACAACCAACATGGAGTTTTTCCACTCAGAAGGCGACTTCTCAAAAATTTCAAATTGAGATATTCTTGTGAAATATTTTCACCCAGGATAGCCAGCTGACTTACAATCTTCTGAAGCCTGTTAAAAATAGAGTCAAGAGACTATGTGCTTGGAGAACTAAACTTCTTATACATTTGCTTCAGAAGAGTCTTTTGAGCCTTCTTTGTGGCTTCATTACTACCAAATCTTATTTGTATAGCAACAAACAAAGTCTTTAATCCTTGTACTGATTAAATGTCATTAGATGTTCATTAGGAAGTGGCATTTGTAAATTCTTCGTGCCTTCACACATTTCTTCTTTTGAGCCTTTTCTTCAGTAGTTACAGGACCTGGTATTAGTGAAGTTGAGGTACCATCAGCATTTGTTGTTGTTTGAGTTACTGGTTTGAATGAGTTTCCATTCTCTATGACATTTCATAGAGCATAGTCTTGTACTTGAAAGTATTGCTCAATCCCTTAGCCTCCAACATTATCATAATCCCTAGTTTGAGGTGTACGCAACTTTGAGTTAGTAGTGGTTTGTGCAGTTTCTAGATCCATCTCTTCCTTGTGAGTAAAGAGTTCTTCTTTTTAGTTTCTTCTAGAACAAAGTTTTAGAACACAAGCTCTGATACCACTTATTGATCCCAACTTAAGATCCAAGATTATTATCAATAATACGAGTACTATGTGTAGTACTAGGGTTTACAAACTTGAAGCTATATATCAAAACGTATGAATGTGTGTGAATTTGGTACATTTAACTCTATACCCTAGGATCTCATTTTATACTTCAAAGAGTCCTAATAGGATTACAATATTTTTCTAAGTTATCATGATCTTCTAAACAAATAACTTATACGTATCTTTTACAAAAAATATCTCATACTTATCCCGTAAGTAATCTTGATAAGAATTCTTCATCTTTATCATTTTGACAGTAGAAACTCTTCTAGCAGTTGTAATCTTTCAGCAGTTGTAAACAGCATCATTAACTTTTATCCCAAGACCAGCACGAAACTTAGAGTATTAACTCCAAGATCATCATGAAGTCTTTTGATCCCAACAAAATTCCTGGTTAAATCGAAACCGTTTTTACGCAAGACTACCACCCAATACAAGTTACCGTTAAGCAGTAAGTGGGTAAAGTCTCAATGAGCTACGGTTCATATGACATACACCGTGTTGTCCTCTAGATGAATTATAATCAATATATAGGATGCTTTATACGGATGCGTTTAATTATGACAGAATTCTACGTGTCTAGGTTTAAGGAAGAAGTACCACCTTAATCTTAAGAATGATATGCCGCCTCGAGATAAGTAATCATTGCACTAAATAAACAAACCAACGTTCTGATTGGATTAATAATGGTTAATACAGTTTTCTTATATTTGGCTAGACCGCTCTTTTAAGTTGATTTTAGTCACCACAAAACTCGTGCCAATCTCTCAGGCTGAAAACCCCCCTTATCCGTTAGATTTATGATTAACATAGGTTTAGCATAGGTTTAACTAAAAATAGAATTAACTTAGTTTAGATAACCAAAATATTAATAAATTGAAAGATTGTTACTCGCTCTTAGTGATCGACACCCTACTTACCACGAAACTCCCATCTGACCGGGTACACTGCCCGTAAAAGTGTTGTTTTAGGTAAAGTCGGCAAAATATAAATTTAAAGCTTAAAAGCATAAATTACACCTACACGACGACATAATCAAGTTTTTGGCGTCGCTGCCGGGGAGTGAAAATTTAATCTTAATTTTTATTTGATATTTTGGTTTTTAACATTTGATTAGATCTAACCCTTAGGATTAGTGTAATTTAGATTGTCTTTAATTGTTTGCTTGTATATTTGCTTAGTTTAATTGTTTATGTGTTTAATTGTTTTCTCTAATACACTGTTCTGGTCGATAAACCGATACGGCGTATCCACTTCCATTGGATACGACGTATCCAACCTTCTTATCCAATACATCGTATTCATTCAAAAGATTAATACGGCGTATTCAGATCCATTGAATACGGCGTATTGATTATCTAATACAGTAACTGATCTGGTTTTTCGCATTCAATTTTTGTATATTTGTGTTTTCTTTATCTTGAGCCCATCCTACTGATTGTTTATCCCTTGTTTCAGGTAGTGCATGACAAGAAGTTCAACTAAGAAACTATTTACACCTTTTAAGGATCCGGAACAAGAATTTCAATCATCTAGGAAGCACTTCAAGACACTAAGTCTTGAAGAATCAAGATCGCCTGATTGAAATCATCTAGGTTTAACATAGAATAGAATTAACTTAGTTTAGATAACCAAAATATTAATAAATTAAAAGATTGTTTCTCGCTCTTAGTGATTGACACCCTACTTACCACGAAACTCCCATCTAACCAGGTACAATGCCCATGAAAGTGTTGTTTTAGGTAAAGTCGGCAAAATATAAATTTAAAACTTGAAAGCATAAATTACACCTACAAGACACAATCACTTCTTTTTGACAGTATCGCCTTGCTACCAACCTAGCCTTGTTTTTCAAAATACCTCCCAGATCGTCTAATATAACCTTGAAGATCCACTTCAAAGTAATTATCATGACACGATCTGGAGGAGGTACGAGCTCCCATACTTCAAGTCTTTCGAACTCATTAAGTTCTTCTTGCATAGCTTCAACCCAACAGGATTCTTTCAAAGCTTCTTTGTAATTCTTTGGTTCAACGAAAGTAAGGAAAGCATCAAAGTAACAAAACATTGCTTCGATTTGTAGTTGATGTCGTATGGAGACATGTCAAGAAGGATTGCCAATAACATTATCCAACAAATGATATTTGGTTCATTTTCTGAGATGTTCAGGTGGTTGATTGACTGAGTGCACATTAGTTAGAATAACACCCCTTAAAGAAGATTCTTTAGAATGTGGTTCTGGAATTGGAACACCAAAGAAGGGATCATTATCTAAGTGTGCAACTTCAATATCGTGAAACTGTTCTTCAACACCAAAAGGAATAAATGGAGATTTTGATTCTTAAGGAGTTTGTGAAGTACTTAGAGATGGTGCAACTTGATCAATGGAAGTTGAGGAAGGTGTACCGGTAGGATCAGCAGGTTCTGGAGCAACGACTACAGGAACTTGAGAAGCAACACTAGGTGGAGGATTAAAGTATTCATCAAACAACGGTTGAAACAAAATTTCCTAGTAATTCTTTGTTGGTGGTATATAAGGTGTTGGAGAAGGAGGTTTTTGCACGAGTCCTGAACTGATTGTTTCAGGAGTCATTTCATGAAGTGCGAGTCCTGAACTGCTTTGTTCAGAAGCCATTGCTGTTAGCTCATCAAAATCAACATGAATTGTTTCTATAATTCTTCGGGAACGTCTATTGTAGATTTGGTAAGCCTTCTTTGCAGGAGCATATCAAATGAAAATATCAATATCAGCTTTAGGTTTCAGCTTTCCCAGATCTTCACTGTCATTGGTTGGATAACATAGTGCACCAAAGACATGAAAGTAAGTTAAATTGGGTATTCTGTCATGTAGAAGCTCATATGGTGTTTTACCGCGACGAAGACGTATCAGGGAACGGTTCTGGGTGTAACAAGCTGTGGCAACTGCTTTGGCCCACAAAAATAATGGAGCCTTAGAAAATATCAACATAGTGCGAGCGTCTTCTACTAACGTCTGGTTTTATCTTTCGACAACACCGTTCTGTTGTGGAGTATGCGACACTGATGTTTCATGAGAAATCCTGATATCTTCATAGTAGCTACGCAGAGTTTGATTGACAAACTCTAATCTCTGTGCAAATATTCCTTACAGTTGTATTGAGACGAACTTGTATCATTTTCAAAAAATTTATGATGAACGCATGAGCTTCATCTTTTGATCTTAAGAACTTAACCCATGTGAACCTTGAATAATCATCAACGATAACTAGAATATACTTCTTCCCATTGATACTTTCGACACACATTTGTCCACAAAGGTCAATATGATACAGAGAGAGTTTTTCTTGATTGGTGTCTTTAGATTTTGGTTTATGAGAATGTTTCTTGCTTTTACCCAACGAACATGCAGAACACAAGTGATTTTTTTCAAATTTCAGCTTGGGAAGACCTCTAACAAGACCTTGTTTAGCCAATTGATTGATGGTGTCAAAGTATAAGTGAGAAAAACGTCAGTGCCATAACCAAGACTTAGTCTTTGAAGCTTTAGACAAGAGACAAATGGGAGAGGATAGCATCATATCTTCCAAAGACAAAGTGTATAAATTTGAGCCCCTTGATCCCTTAAGTAAATCAACACCTTCTAAGTCACGAATGTAGCAGGTGTGTTTGCGAAAAGCTACTTCGAGATTGGAATGACAATATTGGCCTACGGAAAATAAGTTGTGTCCTAACCCTTCCACATAATAAACCTGAGAAATTGTAACATTTCCCATTTGATAGTCATCGTAACCCATTATCTTTGCAATCTGATCGTTACCAAATCTGACGGTACCAAGAAATTTGTTTACAAAGTTGATGAGCTGAGAGCGGTTTCTGGTCATATGCTTGTGTGATAACCGGTAATTTTCCCAGGGTTAAGTATTATAAGATATTGTAATTTAGTATCTTGAAGTCTTTCGATCTTGTCAGTTTTCCTAGATGAAAGCTGAAAAGTTGACTTATGTTGACTATTTTTGCGTAAAATGATTTCAGTTTAACCGGGAGTTTGAATGAGTTTTGAGTTCGTAAGTGAATCGCTTTTGATTCGTTTTTCTGTTTTAGAGTGGTTTTGAGGTTTTCAGTGCTTTCCGGGAAGTTTTCTCGCGTTTAGTGAAAAATCGTCACGCAGCGCGTACCGGCACGAGAGTTTATTCGAGTGTGGAGATTTAATGAATTTGGGAAAGTGTTAATGAGTTTATTTATTTAATAAATTCATAATGATAAAATAACGTTGGTTTAAAACGTAAATCGTAGGTGTGAGATTTAAAAGTTATCAGAAAACGGTTGTTTTCGTGAAATTAAGTAAAAGACTGTAACGGTCGTAAAAAGGTGAAATTTTGGTTGAATATAAGTTTTCAAACCCTATTTTGTGTTTTGAAGTGTTTTTAAATGGATGAGCAAGGTTCGGTTGAGTTTTGTCAAAAAATCATGTTTTCGGTCCGGAGTCGGCCGACAACAGCTCAAAATGGATTTTTGTAGCAATTTAATGTGATAGGTGTCGTGTAAATAACCTAGGTTTATGGAAAAATGATTTTAAACGCAATGAAAATAATAACTAAGTTCGGTTGACGTTTTAAATAGATGAAAATTGAGTTTTTAAGTGATCCCGACGCAAAAAGGAAAACCCGAGACCCTTGGATGCTTATTTGGACGCCTAGGGGATAAGGGGACAAGGAGGCTATTTTTAAGCCAATATGTCCCATAGTACTCTTATAACCACCACCACCTCAAACATTTTTGGTTCATGCATCATTTTGAAATCAAAACAAAAAATTTCTATCTCTCTTCTCTCTCTCTACATTCGGACGAACAACAAGGAAGAAAGAAACAAAGATTTTGAAGATTTTCTCAAGAACACGGGTTAAGAATAGATAGTAGGTTGATAGTTAGTAGACGCGGGTTATATAAAAGGTAATCGAGTTCGTTCTTTTCGCGTCAAAACCGAACCAAGGTCATCCAAACTTGTAAGTTTTCTAAACGTTGTTTAAAGTTGTATTTTTATGGCTTTTATGGTGTTAAAACACTAGTTGTACAAGTTGATCATCATAAAAATCGAATCTTGGAAATGAGAAATGCAAATAAAGGGGTGTTTGTGCATCGGCTTATAAAGAAGAAAAGAGAAAAGATTTAAAGTTTGAATATTTTGGTTGTTGTGGTAATTTTTCTTTGTTAAGATGCTTATTTTGGGGCTTGTATTGAGTGTTGCTTATTAAAAAGCTAGGTTATAACTTATTTGGGTTGTTTGGTTTTGGTTTGGGCTTGGCCTAACTAAAGGGTCCGTTTGGTTGCTTCGGTTCGACACAAAAGTCGGCTCGGCCCACTTGGTTTTGGCTTATTGGTTTTGGCTTTGGCTTATTTTTGAGTTTATGGTTTCGGCTTATATTTTGGCTTATAACTTATTTGGTTTTCGACTTATATTATAAGCTTATGGATTATTTGTGATTTTGGCTTATATTATATAGGCACTTGGCTTTTATTGTGGTTTTCGGGCTTAATAAAAAAATAATTATGAGCAAATGCGTTATATTTGGTTCGGTCTTAATGGGCTAAAGGTCCTATTGGGTTTTTGGTTTATAATTTAGATTTATGTAAAAGAGTTATGGACTAAAGTTTTTTTGCTATCGGACTAATACTTAAGGCCTTAATGGGCCATAAAGGCTCAGTAACAATAAATAAGTAGTGGACTATGTACAATGGACTAATGATTTGGTTTGGACCTAAGGGAGATTATGTTGACTTGATTGCCGAAATGTAATAGGAATTAATTTTGCGAGGATAGATAAAACGTGTATGAAAGTTATGATATTGTTTTTGTCGGAAAATGCTGGGGTTCGTGAAACGTGATAGGGATTAATGTTTAAACAACCTTGGAAAAGTGGAATATAGACGTACGGTCATGTAGAGTTTTCGAAAGAAGTTAAACTTAGAAACTTGCTTAAAAGGGGGAAAATTTTCAAGGTTTTATAATAAAAGATTTATTTTACTGTCAAAATTTAATGCAGACGAAAGATATATTTCTCCTCGAACTTCTTAGAAATATTAAAATATATAATCGTTGTGTCGATTTGATTTGAAGGAATAAAGGATAATTTTTTTGGAAGATTAAGTGTCGAGGTAAAAGCTATTAGACATGGACATATTAAAATAACGAGACGTTGTAATCACCCCATTAGCCCGAAAATAAAACGAAAATAATAATAAAATATTATTATTATTATATTTAAATTATTAAACACTTGTATATAATATATATATATATATATATAGAATCCGGATCGATTGAGAAGGTTTTTATTTTGAGAAGATTGAGAAGTTTTCAAAAACGATAGATGTTTAACTATGATTTCATTTAACAGAGTCTGTTCTGACCTTCCTTTTCTTGTGGTTTAATTTTAGTCTCTTGTGTCTTCCTCTTTTCTTGTTGTGTACAGACTAGACTCACTTGAGTTGACCGGGTCAACTCGGTAAATACCGAGTTGACTCGGTTTGAGTCTTGGGTGGCAAAACGCAACCAGGCATGTCACCATAACCAAAACGCAAGCTGTCTTGCGTTTTGATACAAAACGCAACATACACAAAATTTTGGCAGCATTTCTTTTCTATATTCTTGCAAAAAGGGTCTTCATCTTGGCAAAACGCAACGTCAAAACGTAGCCAACCGGTCAAAACGCAGGTTTTAGAGGCAAAATGCAACCTGCAAAATTTTTGTACTTTTTTGTACTTTTCCCTTAAATTCCGGATCTGGGTTTTCCTTTTTGTTCAAACCGCAACCAAGAAATAATAAACCCAGAAGTTATCTTTAAAGCACAAAAACAAACAGATCTAAAAGAACTTGTAACAACAACAATAAGAAACTGTTAAAAAAAACATGAACAGTAACCGGATAGTGGATGAACAGTACATGAACACCATGAACAGTAATGAATAGTGACATAAATAGTACATGTACAGTAACCGGACAACATTAACAACAACACAAAAATGACAGATTTGGGACACGAGACCAACCGGACCATAAACAAAGTAAAACCGACCCAAGAGTGTAACCATGGCTCTGATACCAATTGTTAGAATCAAAGAAATTCAGATCCGGTGGTCTAGGTAGCTCAAAGATGGAAGTAATCATCTTTAGAGAGAGAAAGTTAGAGAGAGAGAGATGGATGGAGAGAAAACTAGAGAAAAACACACTTAGAAGTGTGTGTCAAATGATTTCACCAACACCCTCTCCATGTGTGGAGAGGGTTTAAATAGTTCTTACAAAAATGCCCCATAAAATGGGCTATGGTGTGGGCTTACAGTGGGTAAAGACCCGGCCCACACCATAAATCATACGATTACTAATAAAAACTATGAGCTATGCTAAATATAAGAAAGCATGGGGTGACCGAGTCTTTTTCTTAATCCTAACAATCTCCCCCTAAGGGAGGTCACCCCAGAAAATACAATTTGAATTTTAGCATTCTATGAGTTGTTCTTCTGACTTTAGCTCGTATACTTTGATTCTTCATTCATTGACTTCATTGTACATCTTGTAGTGGTCCTTGAGCTTTGTTCCTTAGACTTGTGTGATCTTTGAGCTTTCTTTGAGATCATCAGCCACAGTAAATCTCTTAATCATCCTTGTTGTGAAGTATTGCCTCCATGTGATGTTGTGACCTTCGGACCGGCATGCTCACACTTTTCTGGATCATGATAGCAAGCATCAGAGTAGCGGAAGCTGTGTTGTAAGTCTTTCAGCTATCATGATGTCTTTGATTAGGAATATGAAGTGTGAGCATGGGGTTGTGAATTGACATGTCTTTGTCCAGCAGCTGCTACCGTCGGGATTCCTGCAAGTATATGTTAGTAATAAACACACGAAAGTGTCTTTGTTCACTTTCGTTGAATAAGGTTGCAAGAACCACGGTTCCCCGTTTGTCAGTATAAATACTGCCTGTGATCAGGTAGAATTCCAAAGAATCTCCTTGACAGGGTTTCGCAGCTGCGCTAGCCGTTCTCAAACCGGAGCGTCTCAAAGTAGACAAAGCACAGAATGAGTGAACCAGTGGATTAAAACCCACTGATTAATGAGAAATTGATTTGAAAATCAGTCGCGTGTCACTCTGGAAAGAGTTTTGTGACACATCGAGAGTTTTATAATCTAAAGATCAATTTTCATCAGAAACACTTTTGTTTTGAAAGATATACACATTCGATGTGCTAGAAAATTCAGTTGTTGAACACATCGAAAGGTTTTTCAAAAACTACTCGTCAATTCACTTCCTGGAACAAGTTTGATTCATAAAGAATCGCACCATCGTTTCTTTCCAGTTGTCACAAGCTTGATCCTCAAGAGGATCTCACATGTCACCTACCAAGAGCTTGTTTAATGTTGGCTCTAGAAGGATTTCCATCTTCATTGTGAATACTTTCGTATCACTCGGATGTTCTGGCAATACCACATAACATGATCCTTAGAATTTAATCACAAAAGAGCTCTCGAAAACTATAATACAATATATATAGTTGAGATTAACATCTGCTTCTATTTCAGCTTATATGGATTTAATATATAATCACTAAAGAGCTCTCGAAAACCTAAATGACAAATCATTTATAACGCAAAGAGCTTTAAATTCTGTTGTCCTACTTTTATAAGTTTGTGATTTATTAACAAATTAATCTTTCATTGCTTGAACTTAAATCATGTTGTTAAACACTTAAATGAACATGTATACAAATTAGGGGCAAAAACCTTAGCCCGTCTATACTTGCCCATGTAAATTCTTACTGTATAAAATCTGAAAATTGAAGCCTGATTGTCGTAGAACTTATGGCAATCAAACTGGATAAGTCATCAAGTTATATAGTTTCAGTCAGTTTCAAGTTATATACATGTAGCACAATGAGACGCAGCAGCCGAATCTAGATAAGCTATTCAACTGCAGCCCAACAACCAAACATTCAAAGTTGGAAGACTTACCAGATGTATTTTGTGGGCTGAGAAAATATACATGAAGATCATTGTTTATTAGAGGTAATTCATCCAATTAGGCTCAAAATACAAACACACACAAAATGTGGTTAAATTATATAATAAATATGATATTTTTAACTACAAATGATCGATGACATCTTCAAATGTCAGTTAATATGAAAAATTAGAGCATGAGCCAATATTTACAACTCTATGATTCACTATTTTATAACATGTAATCCTAAGGCAACCCAACCACTTTTGACCTTTTACTAAAAAATGGCTGATTTCAACCTATACCTTTTTGGACACATAACAAACCTTGAATAAAGTCATATGCTCAATATTTACCTAGAAACAGCTGGATAGAGACAGTGTTTCGGTTAGAGTTGCATGATGATAATGCCTTTTGTAGAGGGTCGTTTCCATTATTTTGTGGGAGAATTCATCAATCGAATATGTATAATTAGCTCCAATGGCTTCTTTCACTTCTAGCAAAACTTCTTCTTGAATCAATTTTATCAAAGCATAGAAAAGAACCAAGTGAGCGTGCTTGCTGATATGTCCTTCCCAGCAATGATGAAACCAAGTGATATGTCTCTTAAGTATTTATCACTCAAATTCCAGGTCCTTCTCGCTTTCTATCAGAAATCTTGATAATATATCGTCTTTATTTCTCTGTTTTCGGAAAAAATGAAACATCTTAAATAATATAAATGGTAACCAAAAGTGGAAACTTCATCAATATATTTTATGACACTCACGTCAAGTTTGTCGTTTTTCATCTGCTCCCTTTTGTGTTCTACCAATTCAAAAAACATTTTCTTCTATTATATAAAAAGATTATGATCCAACGTTGAAAAAACATTTTGCCCTCCATAACAGATCAACATATTGCCAGTAGGTAATAATATAGATACAACAGCAGTGAACCTACATCTTAATGTGATAAACTTTTATGATTATTGTATTATTCAATTCACTTATCTTTTCTGTGTATATACAATGGCTACCAGGCCGGGAAGACAACATCTACTCCATCAACCGTTTCAATCTTCTCATTAGTAGGTGATGAAACAATCTACTCTTTGTTGTTCTGTTCAATTATGCAAACAAATGGTACATGTTGGACTCTAGTACTCTATTTTAGTTTCTTATTTCTAGCTGATCAACTAAAATATTAAAAGGTCATACACATTAAGCTAAAACCAATTATACAATACATAAGCTAATGTTTGGAATGAAAAGCAAAATGAAGATTTTATCCAATTCATTTTGCTTTTTCTTAATCCCCAGAGGCCCCACTTACTTGGTAACATTTACTCATATTTGATAGCATGACATAATATTAATGAACCAACCAGTCTTGGGACCCCTCCCTCACCCTCCCACTCCAATGTCCCATACCTTACTACACGCTTCTCATAACTAAGTCTCTCGTCATCCATTTCCCCTCGCTACCTTTACACACAACACACCAACTCACACTCCCCAACAAAACACCCCTTTAGCATCCCAATTTCATAGAATGGGCTTATGTTTCAAGAACAATTATTAGTAACAAATAGCAAAGTACATTAAAAAATAAGTTTTAATCCATCCTAAATTTGTAAAAAGGAAATTATAAAAAAGGAATTACCTTGGCATAATTGCCTTTGTACCACTTTTAATAGCTTCAAAAATCTGCCATAAGAAAGAAACATATGAATAGATGTGACAAAATGGGTGGTATGGTAAACAGTTAGTTAATAAGTACTTTAGGGGTGTTACATATTAGTTATCGTAAACAGTTTTGTTTGCTAAAAAAAGTAACCATGAGCTTATTTACACTAATTTCTAATCTGAAAGCAGGAAATGGCATTATAACAGGGAAAAAATTAATGAAAAATAAGATAAATCACCTACAATTTATTCTTGATTGACATTAAAAAGTGTTACTAAAATGAACATACCTTCTCAATTCTATCCCCTGGGTTTCAGACTTTCTCACTCAGTTTCTCTCTTATATCATTTCTATTAATGTGGCAAGTAGCTCATCTACACTTGAACCTCAAGCAAACACCCTTGTCACAGAAAATTTCAAATGCTTCTTTAAATGCCTAGACAATAATAATAAAAACAATTTATATTAACACAAGCTTTTCCAAAATTCAGTTATATAATAAATGACCAATCGACATAACGTATAAATCTAATAATTTGGAACTTTCTGGTATGATGTCGTTCCTCTTCCAAAGTCATCGTGACATATATCTTATAAAATACCAGAAATAGGCATGTACAACCTATTTAAGTTTAAGCTTATAAGATGTTTTAGCCAAACACTCATTACTAAGCGAATAAGTTGATCAACCTACAATATCAAGCACAATTAACAAAAGCGAGCAAGTCATTTATCGGCTATAGATAAGAATAAGATATATTCATTAACACCATGATCATCTATAGTCTTATCATCATCTACCTTCTTTGTACTCCATAACAACCTTGCCAACTGCACCAATCAAGCAAAGTTCCAACTAAAGTGCCACATGATACATAAACAACACTTGGACGGTTATCTATTTTTTAAAAGCTTAGGGGCCTCATAAGCAACTCTAGTTACTTCCCTATTTTATATAAAATCCATATTACGTATCAAAGAATTCAAAAGCCTACCAACATGCATTGTTATATAGCTTAAAACTTTTGAGTGTTTCTCCATTTCAACCCATTTGAATAATTTCCTTATTTCCTTATGACAAAATTTCATGATTTTACCAATTTAATCTTTAAATGGTAAACATAACCCTCGTTGAACCATTCATCTATTGATGGGTTGATAAATTTGTCTACTTTTAATAGCATTAGAATTGTTTTATAGAACTACATGAATACCATATATGTTTTTTTTCTGCGTAAGTTTAACGAAGTGTTACTTACTTGTTATACGTTTGAGGGCTAACGCTTGAATTGCTCATTTGACTTACACTCGTCTCACCAATGGTGATTCCCGATGCCGCGACCATAGCGGCAACAAAAATCCATGTTACTAAACTACAAAAGGACATTTAAACAACAATTTCCGCTGGCTTTGTTTTTACTACAAGCTGATTATTAATTCCTACGTTCTATATCACATAATCGCTTTTAAAATTTATACCTAAGCACCACTGACATGAATGAACAGAACCTAAGATATCATGATTTGCTATCTGGAAGAAAATCTATTATATAAAGCTAATTATGAGTTGTAAGAAATGATTTCTAGATGCATGCTAAAAATAAGCGACAGAAAGAGCCACACTTGGAATCACATATACACATTACATAAGGAAATTATCTGCGCCATCCCTATGAAAAAAGGTCAAATTGCTAATTTGATAAAGCTTCAATATATATTACTGTAAATAGAAGTGATGAGAGAAAAAGCTACTCGGGGAGCAGCCTGAGCTCGCGGAGTTCCATGAGCTAACGTTTCTGCCATATTGCGACCACCCATTATAATTGTATTTATAGAGATTGAAGCTATTATTACCCATGATTACATGCATTGACTTGATAAACTATGATATTACGGTTTGCAAACAGACTAAAAGCATGTACCCGTTGGGTCAGCGCAACGGCAATCAGAAAAGCCTAAAATTTAGTGTATAAAGTAAGTTAGAAAGGCTTCTTATCTACTCGTTCTTTAATAAATAAGATGCAGCTGAGGTTTAATTAAGATATGCACGGCTGAGTACATACATATGACCGGAAGCAAACCCAATTGCAAGAGGTTTTTCTTCATTGATTAGCATGGCCAAAAACGATAATAGGATCATCTATACGATTTCAATGAAATGTACATGTTATATCTATGAATGAGGACCTCAAGAATAATGGATATCATAATGAGAAAGGCATAAAATGGGTACTTGAGATATGATTTCTGCAATCCCATTGATGATCGTCAACTCAGCAAATTGGTCTTTGTTAAAATGGAATTCGGCCTTCAGATAATACTATTAAAACGCAACAACGAAATACGTCTTGATCTCAAATAGGAACACAATTGCATAATTAGTTTTACACTTGCATGAAAGAGTGTATGGAGTACCATTGATGCAGATAATAAGCCTATGTCACCAAGCATGTTGAAGAATGCCATCAAACCGTTTAGCAAACATTTTTTGTGCATACCTAAGTGTACATGTGTCATATGATTAAACTTTCTCCTTTATGGCTTTATTCCCAAACTTGTAATACATACGTAAAAGCCTTCATCAATGATTTATATAGAAAAACCTAAAACGATGAATTAAGAACAAATTATAACATGTATATTGGTTTAACAATGTACCATAAAATAAACATCGTATTACTAACCAACCCACCCAACACATCAATTTTTCCACCTCCAATCCAATGAACATCAAACTAATGACGCCTTATCGATTAACTCGTAATGTATCCATCTCCTAATACTTGCTTGTTTCGGGACAGTCTTGTATAGCACAAATTATCAATCCGCCTTAATAGTGCATCAACATGTTGTCCCAATGCAGCATGCAACCATCCCGATGCTTATTCAGCCGTCTTAATGCATCAGTTTCCTGCGTCAATGCATCAGCCCTTTCCAGTTCATCAACCGGTTGTCCTAATTCCTCCGCCTGCTAATCCATTTGTAGGCCTCGTGCTAATGAATCATCCCACTATGGGTCTAATGCAGCTTGCTGCTATATCGCGCTTCTATTTCACATCGGCGTTCTATGCACAACTGATAATTGACAATAAGTGAATATACCAAATAAGCTGAAAGAGAGTGAGTTAAGTTGAAAGAAAATAGAAAGGAAAGTTAGGTTGAGTTAAGCAGTGGTTATAAGCTTATACACAACTTATGACCATAGATTACCTCACTTTTCTTTCAGCTTATTTTGCGGCTTATAAGCAAAAAATAGTCATTACCAAATACATTATCCTAAAACTGGAGCAAAGCAACCACAAAACTCCTGCTTGTATGGATTTAAGTTGTACTTTTGACAAAAAATAATAATAATTACATAAGGCTAAAAAAAGTCAATACTCACTTCTTCAAGAACACGAGTTAAATTAGACTAAGATGTACAAAACTCCTTATTGCTTTTGGGATGCAACAACATGAACCTGAGTCATTAGATGTATCACTGCGTCCTACGTAGTGTGTAGGTTCCCGAATTCACACAAACATGTATAGATCTAAAGAGATCTAGAGAGAGAAAGTTAGAGAGAGAGAATAGTTGGATTTAAGCCACACTCCTTTAATAATGGACAAAATATTTGATCTCAGTAAAACTATTTCTCCGAAAAGAATTTGGTTCCCCAAATACATAAAATTCCTCCAGAATAACAACTGAATCACTTTGAACATCATTCGATATAGAAATACCCCAACCTGATCTCACAGTAATCAAGTCCATAGTCCCCATTTTAGTTTCCTGTGCAAAACCAATCAAACATTCACTTTATTTTTTTACACACTCCTTAACCCAATCTTTTTAGCTTTTTGGGCGAGGCCTTTAACAATTTAAAACAAAAAATTCATCTGATAACCCCAAACTCTCTTGGTGATTGATTTATAATCGTTAATATCTTAATGCACCCTTCCAGTTATACCCATTGTTTGTCCTACATTCACCACATTCTCCATAAAATTTTATAATGGACCCACCTGATCGCAGTAATTTAGAACGATCCAAATCAGTTGGTTCAACATTGTTATTAACCGAATTCGAATCATTATTTCCTATGTCTTTATTCACAAATGAGTTCACATCATTTTCCTTTTCTGTATATACCTTCTCTGCGATATCCCCCATAGCATTACCTTCGAACTGATCTACTTCCGGAGTGAAGCCCCGGTGGGTGAGATAAGCCTGTGATCTCCTCATTCACTTGTTCTCAATGTTGTTTTGTTTTTTTGCATAGAGAATATTATTACAAAAGGATCTTCTGACTTATTTAACCTTCTCGCCAGTAGGTCCTCAAATCATTTTCTGTACCTTTCCTCTTCACTTTCTCCGAATATATTGTTTCCTCTGTGCTTCAGGTTTACCATCAAAAAATTGCAACTCATCGGTACGTCATCTTCTTCCTCTTAATCATTGGAATTCAGGTTCCATACCTGGAACTTCGATGCTCTAACACAAAAATGAACTTTTCCCCCGGAAATTTACCTAAAACTCTCCTGAATATTTTGCCGAACTTTAGTAAATACACACAACCTTTTGGAATGATAATTCAGCTCATCTTCATCAAGTCCATGAGATCACCCCATTTTTGAAGCGGATTTTATAAACGTCGTGAATTTCCAAAGTTTAAATGGGACACCACCAACTTCCACCCAAGCGGAGTCTTCCATCTGGAAACCACACTCGTCCTGGCAAGATGTAGACACCGAAAAACCACGACCCCGCACCAGCATTTTTGCGGATAGTTCCTTAGCCTTGGAAGATTCAAAATTCAATAGATTACAAAAGTTCTCCCAAGTCGCTAATATTCAAATTATCGAAACCCTCGTTGCATAGAACTTTTTCAAATTAGCTAGGACGCCATTCTCTTTAACCCTTCCCATCAAGGACATAGAACGTCTTTTTGTTCAAACATTCATCGTCAAGGACAATCGAAGGAACGGGGGAGTTCCGATCTCTGAATCCTTATTTATTTTCTTTTCAACGACACAATACGATCTTACATTACCAAATATTCCAGCATTGCTAGAGAGTATCAAAACTTATGTCTGATATTCTCGCCAATTTCCGTCCTCCTTTTTACCTCTTACCCGTCTTATTTTTCTCTTTAAATATTAGCAAGTTTTGCCATTATTTTGAAAGACCAATCCACCACCGTGCACAGAGTTCGTTCACCAATCTCTCCTCGTTTAAACTCATTAATGAATTTCACTAATCGAATATCTTACCACTTTTCGATCTTTTGTTGGAATAAAGATCCACAACATGACCATATTGTTTGCAATGTAGAAATAAATCTTTAGCCGAACATGATTCTGGGAAATTTGTAACAAAAACAGACACGGAAATCTTATCAACATCTTCTACTTTCGAACGAAACCCACCCATCTCTTAATAATTTGGATTGAAGGGAGATCTATGGAACCAATTGAGTGAGGCTTATGAATGAATGTAAAGGGTATAAAACAGAATGGGTAAAACGGAAAATAAAACAATGATTCGACCAAATCGATCTTATGTTCCTACCTATGATGTTCCACTTTTTGTTGTCCCGTTCTGTGTACCAACACAAGGATTTGTACCACCTATGACGTTCCCAACGTTATGTCCCATCTCTGTATCTCCATTTCGATATCATCTTGATTACGAAATCAAAATTAGGGATTTTTTTTTTGAATTAATGAGGTACAGGGAATTGAAAAAATGAATGAAAAATGGGATTAAATATTGCGTGAATAGATGAGAATTGGAATATGTAACCTAATGATGGTGGTGGAGGCGTTTGAACCCGCCTGAATCTTGATAATTCGAGCTTTATTGATGAATGATAAACAAACAGCTAAAGTAGATCAATCAAAGGAAGAGACTCTTTTGAAATCGTCATGGTCTTCCTACTTTTGAAATTCAAACAGTTTGACTGGTTTGAATGTTGATGATTCAGTTTATGATCATGACACCCTGCTATTATTAATATGAACATGTTAAGTGAGTTTAGCATTTAAAAAAGTTCATTCTTCAGTGAGATCTTTTGTTGTTGCTAACCAGATGTTTGCCTTTAGGTAATACTTATTTAGTATGATTTATAACATATATGCTGCCTAATAAACAGTCTGATGTTCCTTTCAGGTTTTGTATGTTTTTAACAACAACATCATACAATAAATCTACAATTCTAGGGGCTAACATTTGTTGCAAATTCTCTATAGGTGATTGGAGTATTTGTGCCAATTTTGAGCATCCAAATTTGAAGGTACAATAGATTGGAACATTGTTGTAAATGCATAAAATCAATTGTTGTGTGTGTGCTCTCACAAGGTATATTTGATGTTTGGTTGCTTATCGAAGTTCCTTTCATAAAATTAGTCTCCAGTGCAACATCAACAATGATACTACAAAAAGTATCGTGTATGACTTTGAAGTGCATATATATGTAGGTTTAGGATCACCTAGATTGATATAACGTTTCTAAGGAGACGCTAAAGCAAATGTCAAGTATGTCCATTAGGCATTACCTTAGAGATATACAACTCCTTTATTTTTTAGAACAATAATAGTCAAGTACTATATACCTATGCTAAGTTTTTTTCATATATTTTTTTAACTCATATGTGTGAAGTAGCCAAGTATGGAGGGTATTGGTCATTTTTTTTATTATTTTAACTCGTGGCGGGTGAATATGTTTCAAGTCATGAGATATCATTTTTTGTCTTGCATTTTAAATGTTCTCAATGGTATCTATACCATGATACATCTTTTTCGATTTAGAAAACAAGGCGTGGGCGTTGAGTCCTCAATAACATCTATTGCTACTACTTAAAGCCACTCTCTTTTGTAGTAATTAATATATATTTTTAAATATGTTCAAGGAATAATAACATAGCTACATGTCAAGTAATTATATATATTTTGTAAATTTGTGGTGCTCATTATTTCCAAAAGCATTCTTTACATGTTTTAAGTTATATTTTCTTACCATCATTTAATTGTTTTTATAGGTTGTAATGATATTGTGGAATAAAAAGACAGAAAGTAATCAGGTACATATATTTTTGTGTTTTTTAAAGGCTTTAGCTAGCAATTGGCCACAACAGCTCCTATTATCGTCTTTTATACGCGTTAATAGTACTCATCTACATGCTAATCAGTAATATAGATGAAGAGTTTACCTAGTAAAATGTAGCCTTCGTAAAAAGCGCACTAATATTTTCATTATTGATATCTATATACTTACTAACAATTTTTGTGGTCCAATAGAACTTTAAAGTGTTTATAGTTGTTTGTGCTTTAATGATTATGACAAAGAAAAACTACGTACAGTCTCTCAACTTCTAATTTGATTAAAGCCTTATGTTTTTAAATATTTGTTTCAAGTGGACTAAACACTTGTGTACATTCAAGGATTAACATGAAATTCCTCATCAGATGTTTTAGTAATTCTACCGCATGCGTTGTTATGGGAGTTTTCGGAGTTGCTGAACAACTCTCTTTATGACTACATCATACATGTTGCGACAAAGACGACAGCTACACAAACTCCACAAGAAACATCGTTTACAAAGAAATTTTTATTTTGTATTTGAATTCCTTTCATATATTTGTGTGTAACTAAATGCTTCATTTCGTTTAAATATATATTGTACTATATGTTTTCCAATTGTTTTTTTTCATTCTTCTACACATTTTTTCATTGAAGCTAGTCACCGCCCACCAGGCGGGCTATTGAAAACTAGTATATTATTATTATATATATATATAGAGGAGCAGCCACGTCAGAAAAAGGAAATATGTTTCGTTTACAATTGTGACACGTGTTTACTTTTTATCTTGTATTAATGAAGTAATAGATATATATATATCGTACTGATTACGAAAATATAGATTTATTTATTTTCGGCTCTCGAGTTTTGCTTAATTCTTTTTTGTCAGATTTCTGCGGAGTATTGGTCGGCTGTTTTGTTTTAACAATTGAAGGTGTCTTGAGTGAATTGTATTTATGTCACACTTAGCCAAAGTGTTGAGTTATTTTGCGTAATTACCACACAACCATAATATGAGTTAACGATTTTGGTAAAGATAACGGTTTCGGTAACGGTTTCGTTATGAGTTAACGATTTTGGTAAAGATAACAGTTTTGGTAACGGTTTCATTATGAGTTAACGATTCTGGTAAAGATAACGGTTTGGGTAACGGTTTCGTTATGAGTTAGCGATTTTGGTAAAGATAACAGTTTTGGTAACGATTTTGTATGAGATAATGGTTTTGGTAAAAGATAACGGGTTCGTTATAAGATAATGGTTTTAAGATGAAAAGTAAAGGCTTGATGATAAGAAAAAGGAGTTTTGTAACGGTATTAAGAATCTTGGTGTGTGTAAAGACGAACACTTGTACAATAAGACAACTTTGTACGAACATTAATTAAATGTCATAAATGTCTAGGTCATGGCCGGGTACTGCTGTGCGTTTGCGTTGAGATTATTTGTGATTTGAGATTGAGATTTGTGCTGTTTGCATTTTGCTATTGAGGTGAGTTCTTGTAGCCCCACTTTTTACTGTTTTTCCGTTGGGGGAAAATGATACTCAAATGTGTTTTGAACTGTTTTGAATTGAACTGTGCGAAATGTGGTTTTGTTTTTGGGACAAGATATGTGCTTATGACTGCTATGTGAATATTATGTGTTGCATGATTGTTTGGATCAGATGGGTACGCCTACCCAGTATTTGTGTGATTATTGGAGCGGATGGGTACGTCTACCCCAGTTTGTGTGTGGTCCTGCCCTAATTTAGTGCTCCAGCTGGTAGACCCTTTAGGTGCGTAAGTGACATGGTTATTGATTAGCGGTGATGCTATGTTTGTTTGCATATATTCACTGTCATATTGCACTATTGTCTACTGATTGAAATATTGGCACAGCTTTTGGGTTTAAGGTCAAACCCACGAGCTCACTAACATTATTGTTGACGTTTTCGAGTATCATTTTCAGGTGTGTCAAATCAAAGGTATATGAATGGTATTGGAAGAGCAAAGATGTAACCCAAAAGAACTAGGTCGAGATTTGATTATTTAATTTTGTCAAGTCTTAACTTGTAAAATTTATGTAAACCCAAGTTTCATTCTTGTAAATTGTAAAGTGTATGATCTTGTATCTTGTGCGATGAACGGTATCGTTGCATCCCGTGTTTCCGCCACTAACGAGGTGTGACAAATTACCTCTTGATCATAATGAAGTCTAGACTCTGGATTCACCAGAACCCCTTCAAACACGCAGCTGGTACCTATCATCTAGAAAACAAAAAAATGTAAAAAATTCACACGAATTCCAATAATGAAAAGCAATTATATTGCTGCTATTACCATAACATACTCCAGACACATTTATGATTCGACAATACTAACATCCAAATAAGTATAAAAACACATAATAAATCCAACAGTGTATTCGAAAAGAAAAGATCAAGGACTTCAGCACACCATTCTGCACGTTTAGCTCCAGTACACGATAGTCATTCATTAAAGCATGTAAAACAGTGAACGGAGAACATGTTTCTGCAACGATAGCAAAGCAACAGTGGTTCAAACACGATTCTGTCGCTCCTGCACCTTGAGATTGTTCAACAATGTAGCCAGTACATCTTGGGGTCCAATAGCTTTAGTGATGTACCCAAATGTGTTCACAGTAGCCCGACGGATCCCCTTCTTGTGGGCC
>BQNB010027472.1:3052-50605 GCA_026074375.1 Tanacetum coccineum | reverse complement strand
AAGCTATAAGATCCTAAGGCTTAATGCAAAATAAGCTAGAACAAGGGTGCTGAAAATTGGTTTCAGCACCAGGGGAGGTTCAGTCAAGGCCAAGGGGCTTTTTGGGCTTATGCAAATAAGCTCTTAAGAGCTTATTGGCCAAAACCAAATACAAACAGATTAAAAGGGGTGACTAGTGAGCTTATATTCAAAAGATGAGCCAATGAGGACAACTTAAACCTGCTGAATAATGGGCTTGAAAATGGGGGTTCTTAAAAAAAATGCAAAGCCAAAATTTTGACTTATTTTGTCAAAGCAAAAGGGACAGAACAAGGCATGCTTAAAGTGGCTAGAAACATCAACAAAGAGCACACAAATAGGTGCTTAAGCTGCTTAAGCAGCTTGAGCCTTTAAACTCAATTTTTGCTTATTGAAAATTGACAAAATAACAAAGTAAATCTAAAAACTTATTTTCAAACTGAAATTAGTGATTTAAGTGGCTTGATTAAGCTTGCACACTCAGCCAAAGTTGGCTGAGTGAGCTTGACCCATGCAAAACCCAAAATGACCCATTTTGGGTCTAAACCAAACACCCCCTTAAATATATAAAATCTCCTAGCATTGAACGTGTATATGTATGTATACTAAGCCTAGATAAGACCAAGAAGCTTCACAAATATCTTCATACATGCATCTTGCATCCACTTGAACCATGACTAGCCAAGTCTTATCCAAGATAAGCTCCAACCTTCCTCCTAAGTCTTCTAATCCTTGCCACCTTGCATGGCTTCAACTAGACACCATAATATCTCATAATATCTACCAAGTAGTATAAATAGGCATGCAAGGGTCATAGAAAACTCACACAAGACATTTCCTTACAAAAATCACAAAATCAATCCCTTTGTCACTCTTACAAACCCACGACATTCCACAAGGTTTTTAGGGGATCCATAGCTTGATTTTCTTTCACCATATTAGTGTTTATACATCATACTTAAGGTATTCTAAGAAGAGTTGAAGGGTTGGTTAAGCTTTGAAAAGGTTTTAGCAAGATATTGCAAGATTAGGGTTTTGGTTGGAATTAGGGTTTTCAAGGGATAAAAGCTAGGGTTTCTTTGCTAAACAAGGGTTTAGATTTGGTTGTTCTTCATCCTCCTACACATCAAGGTTATCTAAGAACCCTACTTCATTTACTTTCTTTGATTTATGCATATATTATGTTTATATAGTTAAATCACCATTTAGGATACTTTTGAATATGTGAAAGGGATTTTTACTTATGATCAATGTTTTATGAACTTATTTATATGTTATATGGATGCTAATATGACGTTAAAAGGGATGTATAAATGTTTTAACATGTTGGTTAAGTATTAACATGTATATGAACAAATTAGGGTTTTAATGTTAATTTAATAAGTTACAAGTGAAAATGGTGTAAATAACATGTTAATCTTGTATTCATGGACACTCTTGGAAAAAACATGACCTAGTGGACCTAATATATGTAAGACATAAGATATGAGTGTTGTAAAGTAGTTGTAACAAGGTGTTGAAGCTTAATGGTACAAAAATCAAGCTTAAAACATGTTTTAATCACAACCTTTAAAAGTTTCTGTTTTGGTTCGAATTTGTTAACAACCATATTAGGTTTTATAAAGATAGTACATCTCATAAGGATTCCAAAATGATAAGAAACTCAAAAATCGGATTTATAACGAAGAAGATACGCTAGTTACGAGTTTACGACGCTAAATACTTTATAAAACAAATTTTATAAAAAGTTACTATTCATGGCAGAAACTTATACTTTGTAAACATCAATAATATGATAAAACTTTCAATTACGAGAACGTGTTCGAAAGAATCGCTAAAAACGGAGCTATAACGAATAAGATACGACATTTACGGGTTTTGCGTTAATAAGTTATAATCTGTAATGAACAGTAAAAACACTATTCACAACAGAATCTCGGAAACTTAAAAATGCAATATTATGATCACTCGTCTTAATACGAAAGCGTGGGCGTAAGAAACGCGAGAAACAGACTTAAAACGACAAAGTTATGGCATTTTTGCTAAAGGCGTAATTATAAACGTTTTTACTATATAAATACAATTTCACTTAAACAAATAGATGGTGATATAGCTATAGAGAAATATATACGTTATTAGTTATCAAAGTGCTATATTACTAGGGAATTTCATAATGAGGCTTCTTCGGATGGCGTATTGACGAGTTGTTGGATTTACGATTTAAAGTGTCCTAACTCCTCGTACGTCATGTCATGACCTCTAAATTATGATAGCCCGAACGATAGTACGATGTAACAACTATAAGATTATATTATAGGTAGTTGTTAGAGATGTACTCAAGTACTCATATGGACCTATATTGGTTTAGGTTGCTCTTCGGCGATCAAAGACGCATTTTTGCTGTTGATATACTTGATATTAGCGCACTCGAGGTGAGTTCATAACCTACGATTTTCATGATTGTTTTACATTTTTTTTCGGGATGCAGAACTTGTGGATTTATAAAATACCATTTACTTGGTTGATTACAAATTGATTTATACACTTATTTATATATCTCGCGATGAGATAAAATACTTGGTTTAATTTATGGATGTAAACACATACTTGACTCTTACTCGAATGATTACGGATTAGCTTAGGTTGCATGAACTGTAATTCACTTGGAGGGTGAGCGCGAATGTTATAAAATAGATCTATTGGGGATTGACAACCCTCGTTCGGGTGATTAGCTCTCACTAGTTCGAGATCGAACTAACGAACGTTATACCATGTCGGATATGAATGGATTGGTGTCTATACAACCAACAACTATATACTAATGAACATTAATCTGCTTGAATAAATGTGCATACTTACAAAGTCTACGTCGCAGTTTTCCCATGAACATAGAGAAATCGTAAGTCATTGTTATACACTACATGAAATATTTATGTGATACTAGGCAATATAAGATACTTGAAAGTTATTGGGATATTGTGCTCATTATAATATCTACTTGGAACATTTTTGGATATTGTGTTCATTATAATATCTACTTGAAACATGTTTGGATATTGTGTTCATTATAATATCTACTTGAAACATTTTGGGATATCATGTTTATTACAATATATATACTTGAAACATTTTGGGATTTTATATAAGTAAACCTATATATGTGGTTTATGGTTGACAAGTATTGTATGGGCGAACTTGTACACAGTATACTTTTATATATAGTTTTGGGATTACATCATACTTACAAAACCTATGAACTCACCAACTTTATTGTGACAATTTAGGCATGTTTTTTCTCAGGCGAAATAGCTGTATGACATCTTGATGTGCATTGGAGTCCAAATTTACAAGATTTATTTTCAAACAACTCAGTTAGAGGTCGTTCTCTCCTGACTTGTGCAATGGGATCATGAAAGTAACGGCTCCTGGGAAATACATTACGTTCGCGACACCAATTTTGGGGGTGTTACATATTGGTAATCAGAGACCAGGTTATAGAGAATAGGTTGAATTTTACCTAAACTTATAACCCAATTCAACGCATCACATTTTCAAAGATTTTTTATGAGACCATACATACATATTGTTGCAATTAGTATGGTCATACTAGATGCTTATATGATTTATATACATGGTTCGTAGGATAGACAACACTAAAACCACTGTTTGAGGTATGGTGGGTTGCCCTAGCCTCTAGACCATGCATAATGTGCATGCAATATGATAACTATGTGAAGTTAGATGAACATAAAAATTCGAGTATTGTCCAACGTCGAGTAAATTTATTAATTAGGTCGAGATGTGTACCAATTCATGACTGAATCTCAAGACAGTTCTTGTTTGATGAGTTGCGAGATGGAGCCATGACAAGTTGTTACACAACTCGAGGTGCTTGATAAATTCCCTTGAGGATGGTTAGGACTCGTGAGGCATTATGTGAAACAATTATGCGTAATTATAGTGGTAAGACCACTATATGAATATTTGTCTGATATGTGCAGACACACTACTTGCTTACTT
Source organism: Tanacetum coccineum (assembly GCA_026074375.1). Lineage (NCBI taxonomy): Eukaryota > Viridiplantae > Streptophyta > Magnoliopsida > Asterales > Asteraceae > Tanacetum > Tanacetum coccineum. The sequence continues at coordinate 46,567 of BQNB010027472.1, read as the reverse complement.
GCGGACGTGACTTAGGTATATATATATATGCATATATATACATACTTACCCTACCTTGTGTGTATCCTACAATTATTTATATAAGGGTTATTTATATAAACACTAGAACATTCCTTTACGGAAAGTAGTATATAAGCTTATAGGTTCTAAAACGATACCTAAAATTAAGCTTTCGAATATGATAATCTTAACCATCATCATTTATGTCATGAGCGCACATTTCATATTGACCATACAATCAATTTTCAACACTCTATTTTGGAGCATGGCTTTTTGGACTAATAAATTTAACCATTTTTGGGATTTTGAAGGAAATGGCACCAAAAAGAGCCCTAAGGTCAACACCAGTTACAGAAAATCCTACCACCACAACTGTCACCAACGCCCAACTTCAGGGAATGATTGACCAAGGTGTTACTGCTTCACTAACAGCACGTGATGCAAATAGAAATGGCGACGACAGCCATACTTCAGGAACAGGTGTCAGAAAGGAATGAACACGTGCTCGTGTAATGCACTCTACCCAGATTTATAAAGTTGCAAACCCTTAAATTTTTAAGGGAACTCGAGGGAGTTGTCAGACCTCAACTTAGTGGTTTGAAATGATGGATATGTCTCAGTATAGCAACTGCACAGTAGCATGCCAAGTCAAATTTATGACTTGTACTCTGCAAGAAAATGCCTTGACGTGGTGGAACTCTTACGTTAAGACTACTACTCCGGAAGTTGCCCATGCAATGCCATGGAAAATGTTGAAGAAGATGATGACAGACAAGTACTGCCCGAGGGGTGAAATTAAGAAGATTGAGTTTGAAATGTGGAATCTGAAGGTGAAGGGTACTGATGTGGTAACCTATAACTAGCGTTTTAAGAAACTGGCAATATGTGCGTGGGGGGTGAGTGATCGGTGTGTTTCGGAAGAGTCGAATGGTTGAGAAATATGTGGTGGGCTTGCACGACATGATCTCATGGCAGTGTGATGGCAACTAAGGCCCAAAGTTATCGCAAGATGGCATTAGTTTGCCACCGAACTAATGGATAAGAAAATCAGCACTCTTGCTGAAAGACAAGCTGAGAACAAGAGGAAACTTGATAACAACAACCAAACTCAACAACAACTTTCCAAGAGGCAGAATGTGGCTCAAGCTTACGCCGCTGGGACTGGTGAAAGGAAGGATTATGTTGGGACTCTTCCATTATGCAACAAGTAGAAGTTTTATCACAATGGCCCGTGCACTGTAAAATGCGCAAACTGCAAGAGGGTCAGTCATCTGACCAGAGACTGTTGGAGTTCTGCTGCTACTAACAATCAGAGAACCCTTACTTGCTACGAATGTGGGAATCAAGGGCACTACAAGAGTGATTGCCAGAGTAAAGATGGAAAAAAGCTCGAGGTACTGAAAACACGTGAAAGGGTGCTTACCTTAGTGGAGGAGAAAACCAATCAGACTTTGACGACTTGGAAGATATACCAATGCTTAGACTTCATTTCTTTAAGAATTCTCGTTGTACTTTCGCTTAAATTTCTATTGTACCGAATGATTTCAAATTATCTATCAATTAATGTATTGCAAAAATTTTGTCTACTTTACTTTAACTTTCTATTTTGCAAGTCAAATTACAACACTATTTTGACGAAAATGAGTGTTGCATCGTTAGCCCTCAAATATACATAACTTGATCACCTATGTATAATTCAGGGAAGTACAATGCCATGCTGAGAGTAGTCACCTTAAAACTTCTTTTCAAAAGACAATTCTCTATTTATACCAAGTTTTGCGTGCGTATTCATAAAATGTAATCATCACGAAGAACCAAACTAACAATAATAATCACTAAGTAAACTCTTACACCACCACAGTTATAAATTCGTTATCACCCTAAGAAAGATGTTATAACCGACGCGTTAAGCCGAAGTGAACGAATAAGCCACTAGGGGCCGAACCTTAGACGCAACAATAAATATTAAACCACCGTCACAAATCTTGAATGCTCAAGATAAAGCAATTTAAAAGGGGAATGCAAACGATTTACTAAGCATGGTAACGAAATATTCGTAAAGACATAAATAAAATAACAAATAGATTTGTTGCCCAGCAGCATTCATTTTGTATCTTTTAGAATTAGATAATAAGATACTAAAGGGAAATGCAAGTTTTATTACAACCCATCCCTAACAATAATATCTAGTTCTTCAAGCATAGATCCACGCCAATCGCAAGGATGATAAGGGGCACGAGAGTCGCTAGAATAAAGGCCAGATACTGAAATTCTTCTTCATATGGGACGTAGGCAAGATAAATGCCGAGTGCTACCGCGCTCGCCATCGCTAAGAGTGTGATGATATGCAACATTTTGAGAGGATTGGATAAGAGAAATGCAAGTGAAAGATTTAGTGTTGTGTGGAGAAATGGAGGATAAGAATTTGGTATTTAAAGAGGAATAAGTGACTGTTGGTATTGTCCTAGTGACCGTTGGAGTTCACTGTTTCATGAACGTTGGGGTACTATTCATATAAAAAAATATTCCCACACCTCTTCACAAAGACCACACCATCGTCAAGTGCCGCATCTTAAGCCTTGAGGAAAATGCTCATTTAACAGGGGGAGACTATAAGACCTGTGTTTTAGGTTCATATACGACGTCAATAAAATTCCACAAGTTATTTTTAGTATTCTACGCATTTGTTTTTAATCGTAAATGTTTAAGCTAAATCGCGTAAGCTAAAATTATCATTCAATGTTAAGCGGGAACAAATCGATTAAATGTCTACTTACAAGCAAGTGTTTATGTAATATTTTGAGGATAATTAATTAACTTTTTTCATTTTATTTTTATTGGTTCGTAATTGCTTACGTTTCAAGATACACATACGATTAGGCGTTCCAGGAACCACGTTTAAATTATCTCGTTCATCATATACACCAAAATTTTACCTAATACATCAAATTTATTTAATACTTCAAGTATTTATCACTTTATAAACCATTGTATTCCATGAATAATTCAATTCCAAAATACCCTACCATGTGCAGTTATACATTTTATTATATCTATACCACTTTATCCTCATATGAATCATTTATACACTAAGTTAAAAGATCAATATATTTAAAGCCTTTCCCCCTATCATGAGTACGTGTATTTTAGTGTTAGAAGGCCACTTGTTGGCACATGAAGCTTCAAAATATCTGTACATGCAACATTGAACATTGGTATAGTCTTTATCTTCTTCCAAGATAAGCTCTAACTTCTTCTAATAAGTTACTAGAACCAAGCCACCTTGCATGACTTCTATTGTCATCACAAATATCTAAATAAGATCCCTAAGTAGTATTAAAATAGGCATGCAAAGGGTGTATAGATATAAACTTCATTCACTTCTTACTTAGTAAATAAATACACAAAATCAATCTCTTTGTCTCTCATTTACCCACGTCATTTCTAAGGGTTCCTGGTTGAATCCATTGCTTGATTTTATATCATCATACAAGCATTCTCATATCATATATAAGGTATTCTAAGAAGAATTTGAAGGTTGGTTAAGCTATTGAAGAGTTTTAGCAAGATTTTGCAAGATTAGGGTTTTGGTTGGAATTAGGGTTTTCTAGGGTAATAGCTAGGGTTTCTTTGCTAATAAAGGGTTTAGATTTGGTTGTTCTTCATCCTCCTACACATCAAGGTTATCTAAGAACCCTACTTCATTTACTTTCTTTGATTTATGCATATATTATGTTTATATAGTTAAATCACCATTTAGGGTTTCTTTAATAAGTTTTGATTAAAAGTGAGATTAGAACACTTGTTATCTTGAACACTTGGGCAAAATATGAACTAATGGATCTAATATATGTAATACATAAGACATAAGTATTGTAAAGTATTTGTAACAAGGTGTTGAAGCTAAATGGTACAAAATCAAGTTTAAAACAAGTTTTTATCACCAACTTCAAAACTTTCTGTTTTGGGAAGAAAAATAAAGTAACCATATTATGTTTTATAAAGATATTACATCCCATGAGGATTCCAAAATGATAAGGACAACTTGATAAATACGATTAATAACGGAAAGAAGATCGATAAATACGAGTTTACGACGCTAAATACTTTATAAAAACAATTTTTATAAAAGTTACTATTAATGGAGAAACTTTTACTTTGTAAAACAATCAATAATATGATAAAATTTCAATTATGAGAAACGTGCTCGAAAGAATCGCTAAAAAAGGAGCTATAACGAAAAAGATACGATATTTACGGGTTTTGCGTTAATAAGATATAACCTGTAATGAACAGTAAAACACTATTCACCACAGAATCTTAAAAACCTAAAAATGTAATATTATGATTTCTCGTCTTAATACGAAAGCATGGACGTAAGAAACGCGATAAACGGACTTAAAACGACAAAGTTATGTCATTTTTGCTAAAGGCGTATTTATAAACGTTTTTACTTTATAAATATGATTTCACTAAAACGATTAGATGGTGATGTAGCTATATAGAAATATATGTGTTATAGTTACCAAAGTGCTATATTACTAGGGAATTTCATAATGAGGCCTCTTCGGATGGCGTATTGACGAGTTGTTGGATTTACGATTTAAAGTATCCTAGCTCCTCGTACGTCATGTCATGACCTCTTAATTATGATAGCCCGAACGATAGTATGATGATAACTAAATAGGATTATATATGGTAGTTGTTAGACAACGTACTCGAGTACTCATACGACCTATATTGGATTAGGTTGCATTCGGCGATCATCAGACGCATTTTGCGTGATATACTTGATATTAGCTCACTCGAGGTGAGTTCATAACCCCACGTTTTACATGATTTGTTTTACATATATTTTTGGGGTGAGAACATGCTTGATTATAAATACATTTACTTGGTTGATTACAAATTGATTTATACACTTATTTATATATCTCGCGATGAGATAAAATACTTGGTTTAATTTATGGATGTAAACACATACTTGAACTTTACTTGAAATGGATTATGGATTAGCTTAGGTGGCATGAAATTGTAATTCACTTGGTGGCGTGAGCGCGAATGTTATAAATATAGATTATTGGGGATTGACAAACCCCGTTCGGGTGATTTGCTCTAATAGTTCGAGATCGAACTAAGATCGTTTTTATACCATGTTCGGATTTGATTGGATGCTATAACACCCTCATATTTTAGGTCATTGTATGACATTATGAAATTCACAATTTATTTTTAGGGTTTTACGCGTTTACTCTTAAACCGTAAACGTTAAGTTAAATCGCGTAAACTGAAAATGATCATACAATGTAAACGGGCATTAAACAATTAAATGTTTATATCAAGCAAGTGTTATATGATTATTATGAGGATAATTAATAACTTTGTTCATCTTATTTTTATTGGCTACGTAAAATGCTTACGTTTCATAATAAAATGCGTTTAGGCATACCCGGAAGTTCAAAAACCTAACTACGCCTAAACGAATACCCACGATTATACCCAATACTCAAAATAACCAAATATAATCTTATATATATTAAATAAGATGAAATTTTACAAAGATGGGACACAAGACTTTCATAAGTTTACAAGTTGTAAATAATATCTAGATATTTAGTAAAAGTAATCTTACACCTTTTATCAACTTGTCATGTTAACTTAACCTAGGGTTAGAAAGTAACCATGGTTAAGTTAGCAAGATATTTTTACTATAAATAGGCATGCATGCATGAGTAAAGTTGCATACTCTTTACACTTAACATAAAAATTCATTTTCTTCTCTCTTTTACACCCCAAAACCCACGGCTCATTAAGCTCACATAATCAAACCATACGAAATTTTTCTACAATCCATACATCTCTTTATACATCAATCCTAAGATGTATTAAGTCATATTCAAGCCTTGGATCACCATTTGCAAGTATTAAGAAGAAAAAGTAAAGATTAGGGTTTTGGAAACCTAATCTAGGGTTATAAGCTTGAAAGCTTGGTTTTGAATCTAAACACGGGTTTAGAACTTATATCTCATCTCTTACATCATTACTAAGGTTTTCCTAATTCCTTTATATATTACTTCTTATGATTTTATGTGTTATATGTTATTTACGGCTAAATCACCACTAATGACTTTCAAATATGTAAAATGAGTTTTTATTTGAGTTTATCAATTTATACACTTATTCTTATGTCATATGGTCCTATATATCATGGAAAAGTAAAAATAAAAGTATGTTAACCTATGGATTAAGTATAAACATGTTTAGGTTAAAATTAGGGTTTTATAAGTTTTCTTAATCTTCACATATGAAAATAATGAAAGTAAAAGGGTTGAACTTGTTGCAATGAATTTACAAGGACTAGGGATGATATTGGACTTTATTATAAGTACCACATATGTAAAATATGGTTATTAGTTTTTTTAAAGTAAACTACTAAACTAATTAATACATAAAACAAGTTTTAAACACATTTTAGAAATAAATATCTTAGGGGCTGTTTTGTAAATTAAAATTTACATATATGTTTTATGATTTTATAAAATACTACATGTCACAAGGATCGATGGGTCATAAAGAACTCGAAAAACCGATTATAAGAAGAGATACGCCCTTTACAAGTTAAGATAGTTAATACTTTTATAAAACAATTTCTTTATAAAAGTACTATTCTCCAAAGAAAACTTATACTTTATAAACATCATATAATGATAAAACTTTCAATTACGAGAACGTGCTCGAAAGAATCGCTAAAAACGGAGCTATAACGAATAAGATACGACTAAAACGGGTTTTTCGTAATTAAAAGTATAAAATCGAGTATATAGCTGTTGTGAATAGTAAAAACACTATTCATCACAGAAAATCAAAAACTTGAAAATATAATATTTTGATCACTCGTCTTACTACGAAGACGTGGACGTAAGAAACGCGAGCAACGGGCTTAAAACGACCAAATTAGGTCATTTTTACGAAAAGTATATTTATAAACGTTTTCACTTTGTAAATATTATTTTACTAAAACGATTAGTCGGTGATTATGCTATATAGAATATTACGTGGTTATCAAAGTGCTATAATACTAGGGAGTTTCATAATGAGGCCTCTTCGGATGGCGTATCGACGAGTTGTTGGATTTACGATTTAAAGTGTCCTAACTCCTCGTACGTCATGTCATGACCTCTTGAATTATGATAGCCCGAACGATAGTACGATGTAACAACTATAAGATTATATTCAATGTTATTAATATAAGTACTCGGTACTTATACGACCTATATTTAATTAGGTTGCATTCGGGAATAATCGTGAAGCATTCCCACACTTGATATAAATTATCAGATCACTCACTTGAGGTGAGTTCATAGCCCCACACTTTTTACAGTTTTACTGATTTACTATTATTTGGGGTGGAAACATGCTTTGTTTTACAAATTGGACGCAAGTGGATATTTTGCATTGATTACATGTTTGCCTAAGTAGCGATAACCCAAGTTAAGCCCATTATCATGAACTGTCAATTGCATAGATGTAGTTGGGAATTACATTATGTGAGCGCGAATGTTATTTAATAGATCTATTTGGGAAACGACCTCCCCGTTCGGGTGACTAGCTATCACCGGGAACGAACGTTATAGCATGTCGAATCAGGGATGTTTCGGGTTAGAACATCATTTCGGGCTGAGTAGCAATATTTTGCGAACAAGACTGTCGAGCTTCAGTGTCATGAGCTTAGTGTAAATGTAATCTGGTTTTGTGATTGTTTGCATATGTTGTAACATCACGGGAAAGTCTTGCGGTCCTGCATAATTTAAATACATAAACCTATGAATTCACCAACATTTTTGTTGACGTTTTAAGCAATGTTTTCAGGAGGTCAATAGGCACGAGGTGCCAAGGATGCATTGGGTTACGTTTTGGATTGCACGCTTAAAGACTTTTATATCATATTTTGGGAAATCTATGTCATCTTTTGTAATATTAAACAAGGAACAAGTGAAGCTATAAGCTTTTGTAATATGTCTTTTAATTAAATCCAATGTATCAATTTAAACGACTTTTTGTGTCGTTCTTATATATATCTTGTGCTGTTGATCTTGAAGTAACACGCCCCGGATCCTTATTCCGCTGCAACCCGTTTTGGGGGTGTTACAGATTGGTATCAAGAGCCAAGGTTATAGAGAACCAGGTCAAAATGTTTTTGCTGGACTATAACCATTTTCAAACATTGCATTCATAAAAAGGGTTTTTATGGGACACACTAGCTGTTGCATTAGTGGGACTAGATGCATTCATAATTAATATACGTGGTTATGATATATTACGTATATTACAATAAGAGCCTTATATAATATACTCTTATATAAGTATTTCTTCTGGTCACAGTGCGATGTGATCTTATTTTATTTATGATGCATATGTTATGTTACGTTATGATTGTATTGAAATCTAACGGGTATTGTATTTTCTTGTGATTTAAGAACATGGCACCAAAGAGAACCACAAGGTCAACTCCAGTTACACCAGCTCCAAATGCAACAACCACAACTGTTACTGAGGCACAACTTCAGGCCTTAATTGATCAAGGAGTTGCTGCTGCAATGGCTGAAGCAGAAGCAAGCAGAGTTAGGAATGGCTATAATAGCAATGGTTCAGGACCAAGGCCAGCACAAACTGCTCGCGAATGCTCTTACTCTGAATTCTTGAAATGCAAACCTTTGGACTTCAAAGGCACTGAGGGAGTCGTCGGACTCACTCGATGGTTTGAGAAAATGGAATCTGTGTTTAGCATTAGCAATTGCCCAGCAACTAGCCAAGTCAAATTCGCGACTTGCACTCTGCAAGACGATGCTCTTACATGGTGGAATTCCCATGTTAAGACCACCACTCCAGAAGTAGCTCATGCCATGCCATGGGCAGCACTGAAGAAAATGATGACTGATAAATACTGCCCGAGGGGTGAGATCAAGAAGATTGAAACTGAAATGTGGAACCTTAAGGTTAAGGGCACCGATGTGGTGGCCTATAATCGACGATTTCAGCAACTAGCCTTGATGTGTTCCAGGATGTTCCCAGAAGAGGTAGACAAGATTGAAAAGTATATCGGTGGCTTACCCGATATGATACTTGGCAGTGTAAAAGCATCAAAGTCGAAGACCATGCAAGAAGTGATTGAGTTTACGACTGAGTTGATGGAGGATAAGACCCATGCCTATGCTGAACGTCAGGCAGAAAGGAAAAGAAAGTATGATGATCTTCCCCAGAACAATCCAAACCAACAACAGCAGAATAGGAGGCAGAACACAGGCCAGGCCTATGCTGCAGGCAATGGTGACAGGAAGCCATACGAAGGGTCTAAGCCTCTATGTTCCAAGTGTAATTGCCATCATGAAGCAGGTCCTTGTCCACCTAGGTGCAGTAACTGCAATAGGGTTGGCCATCTGGCCAGGGACTGTAGGATACGGCCTGCTAACAACAACAACAACAACCGTAACAACAACAACAACAACAACTACCGTAACAACAACAACAATAATCAGCAGGGAAATGGTTGCTTTGAGTGCGGAGCTCAAGGCCACTTTAAAAGAAACTGCCCGAAACTGAACAACAATGATCGTGGTAATCAAGCTGGGAATAACAGGGCTCCAGCGAAGGTGTATGCGGTTGGAAATGCGGGGGCAAACCCAGACAACGTCGTTGCGGGTACGTTCCTTCTAAACAACCGTTATGCTTACATCTTATTTGATACTGGTGCCGATAGGAGTTTCGTATCTACTGCATTTAGTACTTTTTAACAACACAAACACGAAACACGGGTAATAGAAGAGGCGAGCCTCCACATAACAAGAAAACACTTATTCATTTCTACACAATACTACGATAAGCATGTGGTCGTCTCCACGAAGCGCTTGTTTAAGGTCGCTGTGCTTGACCCGTCCCCGAATTTATTGGCCCATGGGGAATGTCTGGAAGATCTGGGACACCACATGTGGTACGTCTCCAAAGTAGTGGCTTCAAAACGGTGACCATTTAATTTGAAAATTTGGCTGGAGTTTTTTGGGATAAACTCGCAGTGCCATATGGAAAAAACTTGGGTTACAGTGAATGGTCGCACTCAGCGGGTCTTAAGCTGCCCGAGACAATCTTCAATCTTAGAAGTTTTAAGAGGTAGGACTCGATCACCGACGTTGTGAAAACGGATTTTTATCTTGGCGTCATGGATTCTCTTTGTTTTCTCTTTGTAAATTAAAGGTTTTCGTAGAGGCTGATCACGGACGTTCATTAAGTTCGTTTGGTGAACTTTTTGTGATCACCGCGGTTTTGATAATCAAAAATTTGTATGCTAGGGCCCGCCCCCAGTAGCTTTGTGCTCCAACTCAATCGGTTAGATGACATGCCTTTCTATATACAAGCTTGTACGGAGTGCACCCGATGGGTGTTTTGTAAGCTGTACGGAAGGCCCAAAGTGCGTTATCTTATTTATCTGACAGAGGCACGGATTTTCGCCACGGTCTTTCAGATTCGTTTCACCACGATTGGATACCTCAAATTGTCCACATGTTTGTGGCGGTTGATACGGTGTGGAGAGACGATGGGTGAGCTCCGTATTTAAGCAGACCTTTGCAAATAGTCATTGCAAAAATGGGTCCGCGATCACTTTGATGACGAGGGGCACGAATCTGTCTACAGAGAGATTTAAGAAATTTGCAAAAACACGGGCGTTTGGTGGGGAGCGCCTTTTGCTTCAAACCATTTCGACCAAGTAATCGACGGACCTTACGGTGTATATTATTTGTTCCTCTTGAAGGACGGGACACGGTCCCATAAAATCAATGCCCCACATGTCAAAGATTTCGCAAACTTGGATAGAGTTTTGTGGCATCTCATCACGTTGCGAAATTTTGCCTTGACGTTGACAAATGTCACATCGGGTGACAAAGTCATGGGCATCCTTGTAGATCGTGGGCCAATAAAATCCTGAATCGAAGATCTTTTTAGCGGTGTAATTGGCACGTAAATGTCCCGGTGGGTCCACTGTGGCAAAGCTTTGTGAATGGTCAAAAGCTTCTTGCCCCGAAAAAACACAACGCCTATCACTGTCAGCACATATCTTAATATGAAGGGGTGTCCCAAATAGTTAATGTTTGACGTCTTTGAAAAACTTTCTTTTCTGCTGAGACGACATTCCTTTGATCATAAAATTCCCCGCATGGTAGTTTGCAAAATCGGCAAACCATGGGGCATTATCATCACCACGAAAGGTAACCATCCCAAGTGTCTCGAGAGGAAATGTTTCCGTAATTTCCTTTTTCTCGAGCTCACTTTGATGGGGATTTTCAAGTCTGGAAAGCGTGGTCTGCGGGCGAGATTTTCGGCTCCTTTTTATCACGGTAACGACATCCAATTCTTTGGAGCAGCAATCACCGGATGCAATCTTGGCTTAGCATTCCTGCTTAGCAAGCAAGTATTTGAGAGCCGAAGCTGTAAACAAAAGTGCTTCCTAGGAGACAACTCGAATTGTTATTTAATTTTGTTATCGAGTCTGTCTTTCCAGACATCAATACGACGTATCCGCTCCATACCATACGGCGTATTGATTGTCTGGACGTTATCAGTCTTTATTTTATTGAACTTTAGAAACATTATTGTCAGATTTTGAATACAACATATTCACTAACCTGATACGCTGTATCCAACAGTCTGACTCGTAATTAGTTTGTTTAGTTTAGTTTAAATTAACTGTAGGTACCAAGATAGGAATGCACTTGTTCTTCTTATATTTTATACAGGACCTCGAGAAAGAAATATCGACAAAGCTGGTGGAATGCATATTTTCTGGAATTCTATGTGTGTGCTGTTCGTGCTAGGATTCAGACGCTTTTTCAGCACACAATCTTGCTCATAAACACAACTTGGAGAATCTACCGAGAAAATATCAGGAGAGTTTCTCATTCTAATTCTTTTTAATTATCGTATTTAATGTTTTATATATACAACGAGGATGTTGTATATTTTATGTGGGGAGATAGAATTAGAATGTTTACTTGTACTATTTTTCATAATAAAAAAATTAAATTATGCTCAAATTCAAAAAAATTTCAAGCATACTTTTGTAAAATTACCTGATACATAACCCGCACATAATAAACCGTGTTAGAATATTATGAGGATTTAACCTTTCCGTTTCCAAATATTTGCCCAAATTCCATAAAATATGAGTGTGCCGGTGATGTTGTAGACTTTAAAACTTGGCTTGGTATATCACTCGAGACCACAGTGATGAGTACTATGGATTTAGATGGAGTAACTTGTTTAAATTGGTAAATTTTAGGATTACACCCAAATCGCCTTTATATGTTGCTTATTAACTAACTACACCGGTTAGTTAACCTCCCGTTTAAAAACATTTTTTCCACGCTCATCTTTAAAGTGATGATCCATAGAACAACCCGTAAGCCAATCCTTAGGAATTACAACCAACTACTGTTTCGTTACAACCCTACACCTAACCTACCCTGTTAATTAAGTTTAATTTACAGTTGCTAGTTGCTTAAAGTGTAAAGTTTTATTTCCCAAGATCTTGTGTCATTTATATCTTTGGTGCGGTAGGGAAAGTTTTGCACATTGAAAATGGAATTATATTAGTAGTCAAAGCTCATGTGATTTTACTACCGTCACAATTATTGGTGAATCCGAAGAACGAAGGAATTATTGAAGAAATTATCCAGAATTATTATGATCGTGAAGATGGTGAAACTACACCGAGATTTAAAGAATAGTTAGCAAAAAAAATCAAAAAAATGAGAAAAAAATACAAAAAGAGAGAGAAAGAAAGTTGGAAGATAATAGTTCGCAAAGAGCATTACCGAATGAATTACACGAAGGATCGATTATTCGTTGATACATGTAGAGTATGTAAAGTTTTGGGATGATTGGGAAGTTGATCGTTACGGGAACGCCAACTTAGGTTGTTGTTTTTGATCTATGATCAAGACGTTGTAAATAGTTGTGTCTTTATCATGGTAACGGTCGGGAAAAAGTGTCTAGCAACTTGTATCTTAAGTCTTAATCTATTTTGTTTCTTCTTGATTTTTATTTAACCAATTTACTTCCCCTCCTAGATTTTTCTCACCTAATGATCTACCGTTGTGTTTACAAAACACGAATGAGGACTTGTTCGAGCGTGCATGTCTATTCCGTCGTTACGGCCATGTATGCATGTCTTAGCTGCCTCGTTGGTTTACGACTTTTGGTGAAAGTTAGAAGGTTCCTACCCTATATCATTCTTCATCCTAACTGTTGGTTAAATTTGAATGAGAGTGTGATCGAACACACATGCCTATTCTGTCGTTACAGCCATGTATGTGTGCTTCAGTTGCCTTGTTGGAGTGGTACTTCTGGTGAAAGATTGTAGATCGAATCAAACCGTAAAACGCCTTTTCCATACAAAAAAACCCATATTTACCTTTATAAACTTGTTACTCCTTGGCTTTAGTGGCGGAGATGTGTAATGGACTTGCCAAGCCTATGATAGAATACTCGTCACGACCGAGCAATTGAGCGAATTAGTTACATGTTTACCACATAAATTAGTTATTATTTGAGTGTTTTATCATCTTCCTATTTCTGAGGTGTTTTGTTGTTCTAGTAATAGATCTAATAAGAGCTATAACAGAAAATATCCTTAGGATACATTTTTTTACAAACTTCTAAAAGGCTTACTTGAGACAAGTAGGATTCAAGTGGGGGTATATCGAAATACTGTCTATTTATAGCAATCATTTATCCTATGTTTTATTAACCCCATTTTAGTATAGTTATTGCATAATAATTGTTACTTAGAAGATCGTTTGTTATTAAGAATTGCAGTAATTATGGAGTAATTGGTGAAAGATAGCAAAAGGCACGCATTCTGGAGCTTAAATGAAGATATTTTGAAGATTACTATTCTAAAGACCAATACGCCGTATCCATCAAGGAAGATATGGCGTATCCGTGCCTGCACTCACCAAAGACCACAGAGGAATAAGCTCAATACGCCGTATCTAGAGAGACTCAATACGCCGTATTCAAAGTATGGAATCAATGTAATATTCTGGAAGATATCAAGCGTGGTCCCTACTCCAAGAAATCCCCAATACGCCATAACCAAACAACTTAATACACCAGATCTAACCGACTTCCAGACCTTATAAATAGAAAACTCAAAAATAAGTTTTCAGTGTGCTAAATCATATTCTCGATACCTAAACCATAAAAGTTGATTTTCAAAGGAGAAAAAGAGTATAAGAAGTCGATCAACGTTATCAATTACATAGAATACATCGTGTAATTCCATGTACTTTAGTAATCGTTTAGTTTTTGGTATCATTCGTTAACTCGGTTAGTTTACCTTGGCTAAATAATTGCTCTTGTATTTATTATGACGTTTGAAGGCTAATACCTTTGGGTATTAGCCATTATTATGAAGATTTGAATTTGGTATTTTGTTTAACTTGATTATCTTGATTGTCATTGTATGCCTTGTCTAGTTTATCAAATTATACTTGTTTACCCGCGCTTGATTGTTATGCGACCAATCGTTTTCATTCAACTATCTATTAAAGCGGACCAATTAGATTAAGTCCGGATAACCTCCATATAGTTAATTTTATACATCGAGAATTAAAGTTCCACAAATATTTCCTTCTAATTGTGTCTAGGATACCTTCGGCTTAACTATTAATTGGATATTGCCAAAGGTTAATTGTTCGTTTGACTAGTCAGTGACCTAGATAATTCAAACAAGTACGTTCTGATTTCCATTGGATTAGTTTGACAAGTGGACTACTAAAGTGTATAAATTTCCATTAAGCGGTAAGTGGGTAAAGTCTCTATGAGCTAGGGTTTAACAAGATCACCATTGCTTTAATCCCTAAGATAGATTATAATCAGCAAATAAGGATGCTTTTTGCGGATGCTTTAATTGTAACAGAATTAATGTGTCTAGGTCTTAGGAACGCCTAAGTCGTAAGAATGATATGCCACCTCGAGAGAAGAAATCATCACACTTAATAAACAAAGCAACTTTCTAATTGGATTAATAATGGTTAATAAAGTTTTCTTATATAAGGTTCGACTGCTCTTTTATCTTTTGTCAATTAGCTTGCGTGGGTAAAAGTGCCTTGAATTGATTGTAGTCACCAACCAAACCATGCCAGTCTCTCAGGCTGAAAACCCCCCTTTTCCCTTTAGAATTTGGATTTAGACTAACATAGGTTTAACATAGGTTTAGAATATAATAGAATTAACATAGATTAGATAACCAAGATATTAATTAAATTGATAGATTTAACCTCACTTCAAGTGTTCGACACCCTACTTTCCACGAAACTATTACCGATCGGGTACACTACCCGTTAAAGTGTTAGTTTTGGTTTAGTCGGCAAAATATAAATTTAAAACTTGAATCAATAAAATATACACCACACAACGACACATCAACCATATAATTTCCTCATAATTTGAGGTGGAGCATTATAATGTTCCTAATACGGCTTGATAATAATTGGAACATTTTTTCTCTGAAAGCATTAATATTTGAATCAATTGATATCCATAATATCAAGAGATTTGACATTTTTGATAAGGGGAGAAAATGTGATTAAATATATGGCTAAAGATGTGATTTTAAAGACTCAAGTGCAAACTTCACCCTTCATGTGCTAAACATTTTCGAATATTGATTCGATGATAATCTATATATATAATATATAATATATAAGCAAACACTCAACCAATTACCTTTGCACAAGGAATGGTTAAAAGTTCACCAAAATAAAATATAATGTAAGCCGGGAATATGATCCGGGTCGTTTACGTCCCAACGAGGCTTGAATGGAAAAATCGAATCACGAATTGATAAACCATGTTTGATCTGACAGAGGTTAGGCTTGGTTTTCTAATTACTACAAGTAAATAAGCCAAAAGATACAAAAACAAAAAAAAAAAACGAAAGCTTAAATAACTTAAAACCTAAAACAGGGTCGAAAAACAAAGGGCATAAAAAAACCTCAAATTTTGCAAATTAAGACCCTAAAACAAATTTAAAAAGCAAAAATTAGATTCTAAATAGACAAATAACGAAGTTTAAAAAAAATCTAGACCTAAAAACTGAGTCGTTTTTGACCCAAAAACATTCGAAGACAAGAACGGGGACAAATCCCGTTCTCTTTAGAAAAATGAATTTTAAAAAAAAAAAATGAACCTACAACTTTAACATTTCACCTACAAAATATATTGGAAAAAAGAAAAATTTTTTAAAAAAAAAGTTTTATTTTTCTGATTAATATTTTATTTTTATGAATTTTTTAAGATTTTAAATGAATAAAAACTATACAAATAATCCTGAGCTAATAATATTAAACGCTAAAATTCTTTATAAAATTACACTAAGTGGAGAAAAAAGTGCAGAAATTTAACAAAAATTAAAAGCCCCAAATTTTATCTAATGGTTAAAAGCTCAATTAAACTATTAAAACTAAACTAACTAATAATTAACAAAAACAAAGAAGACTAACAAAGGACTAATGTAACGCACAGGGACTATTTGGTGACAAAAGAACCAAAATTAAAGTCTTTTTTTCGTAACCCTGAACCCCAATCCCGATTTTAGTCCAAGTCCCCCAAAAGTGCTGATTTTAAAAAGTCATTTTTAGCCAAAACGCAAAACACGAAAGTTGTTCACAACATGTTTTTATGAAACTTTAATAAAGACACCTTGCGAAAATAAACACTTTATAAGCTCCAAAAAGCCAATTTAGCTGCTGAAATGGCAGAAAGTTGCTTTAATTTTTGTTTTTTGGTATTTTGGACCTACAACTCAAAATAAGCCAAATTCAAAAAGGAGAATGTTTTGAAAGCTTATATGACTGCTTAATCTGAATTTCCAAAAAGCCGTTTTCACCAAACACAACTTAACTAACCTCAATTGCATCACAATGTAGTAAACTCTAAACTTTGTTCCTTAAAAACCAAAATTCAAAAGTAAGCTAAAAATCACCATAAGCCAAACTAAAAAGTGGGCTTTTGGAAATAAGCTCACTAATGAGTCCTTATTAAGCCCACCTATTCACTTTTTTAAATAAGCCACTGAAACCAGATAACAAATAAGCACAAATGACCTACACTAACTATTTTTTGGATTATAATGAAAATAAGCACTTTTAGACCTAAAGCATGAAGCTACTGAAATAAGCTCTCACAAAGATAGTAAACGAAAATGGGCTTAACCTATTCTTAAAAAGCTAAGCAAAAAATCTTAATAAGAAAGCCAAGTAATTAAGCTAATAACAAAAAAAATGGAACAACAGTACTGAACAGTATTAACTACCCGGTACAACTGGAGTTAGTACCATTGCTAGCCTTTGAGTTAGTACCGCTTGTTTCTAAAAACTCTAAAGTTTTCAAAAGATCAATTTTATTCAAGCGATTTGATCCTATTTTGTTAAAACAGATTAATCAAATGACAACATAAGGTACTTTTATGGAATCAGATTCAATCAATGATAAGCAATTAAATAAGCCTAAATTAATCTACAGTATTAACTACACATGCTACCAGTACTAACTAGGAAAGTTGCACAAATTATTTTTGAACTGAAATCTAAGCAGGATAAGTACTAAACAACATAATAAAGCATCACTCTTACTCTTGTCTTTGTCTTTTTTCTCACTTCTTTGTCGGTTTTTGACTGTTTTTGCTTCTTTTTGTCTTTGTAATCCTTTCCTGCACAATTGGACACAAAAGCACACTTTTTCTATTCTTTTGGCATTTTTATTGCTTTTATTTGGCAAAATCCCGGGTAATTTAATGTACAATTTAGCAAATATCAGATTCGCAAAGGGTGTCCAAATATGATGTGTACTCCACGAAAAGAATTATAGCAGTAACGAAAGTAAAAGTTATGATGTGGTATGATTACGGTTATCTAGAGGAGATTGAAGTCCGAAGAGAAGATCAACAATTATACAAATTCAAGGAAGGTGACTTTCCAAGACTTCACCTGCACAATATTAAAGATATGCTGCTTCTCTTGGTTCAAAAGAAACTCTCCAATCTTAAAAGAGATGTCATTTTCAACTTGGGTGTGGCATTACGGATGTTTACCAGATGTATTGTAATTCTTAAGCGAGTGGAAGACCTTTAACTGGGAGTCAAAAGCTACCAGAAGAAGCTCTATATCACCATGCTAGAGACATTCAGGTCCGACATCTCCAAAAGAGTTCCATACACTGCATATAACAATTCTTAAGGAATTATCTATGAAGACAAGTACAATAGAAATAGGTTGATGCGCACGGATAAACTCTATAAGTTTAGTGACCGGACGCTCACATTTGTTAGAACCGTTATTCATGATATTGCTTCAAACCTGAGGATGGATTACTTGCCGAAGAGAAGATGGGGTATTTTAGATAGATAGAGGTCTCGCATCATGATCAAGGCTATCGATAAGTTGCTGTTATAGAGAAGGTTAATGAGGAGCTTGGAAAAGTTCGTTAGTGGGAGAGATTACGAGGAAGACCTCAGACTGCTTGAACGGACAATATGACTTTGTCATATTTTGTCCTACTCCAATTCAGGTCACTCTCTCGTAACTACAAATTTGTAAATATGTAAATAAGCAGTGTTAGACTAAAAATAGGCATATATAGTGTTCGAGTGCAAATTTTTAAGAATTTCTTAGTAAATTTTAAAAAATTCAAAACTCAAACACCATATAATTCCCTTATAATTTGAGGGGGAGCATCAAAATGTTCCCAATAAAGGCTTGATATATAATTAGAACATTTTTCTCCCTAAATAATTTTCATACATATTTGAATCAATTGATATCCAAAATATCAAGAGATTTGATATTTTTGATAAGGGGGAAAATGCGATTAAAATATATATAACTTGTATAATGTGATCTTAAAGACTCATGTGTGAACTCCTTTCCTCGTATGTGCTAAACATTTTTGGTTATCGATGCACATATGCAGGGGGAGCATTTCTGAAAAGTAAAACCATTGAGGTACTAAGTGTTTTGATTTATATCAAAGTACCTTGATCGATGTTTTCAAATGGTATGATAAAAAGGAGAAAAATTAAGAAAAGGAAAAAATGTGGATTAAGACAGAGCGAACACTGGAACAAACCCAACAAGGTGTCAGTGATGAAGTCTTGACAAGCATTGAAGGGGTTGAAGAATAAAAAAGAAAAGTTAAGATAAAGGCTGAAAAGAAAGAAGCCCTCCTTACATTTAGGCAGAAACATGGTCAATACATATGCTATCAGAAATACCTAAGCTATTGTCTAGTATTAAAGATAGTCATTATGGACCCAGTGATGCAATGCACAACCCTCCCTAGCCGCTAAAGGTCTCTTAAAAGACTCTTGTTTCATTTCTCACGGAGATTAAACGCATTTCTATCGACTTTCTCACTCTGAGTTAGTTGGTATTGAAAAGGTGGCAGTCTGCTCTAGCCTCCGATTACTAAAACCAAATATGCACTATTGAGTCTAGAGCCAAAAGAGATCATCCATAAATCTCACTATGACACTCTTCAAATATATTTGTTGCTCACACACTGCAAAAACAAGTAATAACTTAAGAGTCCTACGCATTATCCTTGTGATATTGCAAAAACATCTGAGTGATACTAAAGTATTCACAAAGACGATGGAAATCCTTGCAGAGCCAACATCAAACAAGCTATGCGGTAGGTGACTTGTGAGATCCTATATGGATCAAACTTGTGACACTGAATATCGATTCAGTCCAGACTATGAATTGACGATTGATGAATTTTGAAATGCATAAAACTCTCGATGTGTCACAAAATAACTTTAGCAAGTGACACGTCGATTGATTTTCAAATCAATTTTTTATTCAATCGGTGAGACTTTGTCTTACAGGTTCACTCATACCATGTTGTCTTTGAGACACTCCGGTAATGAAAACGACTAGTGCAACTGCGAAACCCTGTCAAGGAAATTCTTCGGAATTCTACCTGATTACAGGCAGTATTTATACTGATTAACGGGGAACCGTGGTTATTGCAACCGTATTCGATGAAGTGACAAAGACACTTTCGTCCATATATGTTGTTTATCACTAACCCACTTATGTAGGAAATCCTGATGGTAGCCGCACCTGGTTCAAGACAAGTCAAGATTTATAGCCACATGCTCATACTCGACCAACATATGTAAAGACATTATGAAATCTCAAGTACATGTTTCAAGACTTTTGCTGCTCTAATACCACACGTCCTTCTTAAAGCAACGAAGTGTTAAAGTTAAAGAACTTCAAGAACGATGTTTTATTCAAGCTTTCAAGTTAAAGATCAAGTATAGTATGAGCATGTTGGTCCGAAGGTCACAAGTACACAAGAAGGCAAAAGATCACAAGTTGATGATAAGAGATTATGTTTGGTTAATGATCTCAAGAAGATAAATATCACATACAAGTCAAGCAAAACTGAACAAGCTCAAGCCTAAAGTATAAAGATCGCTATGCATATCACAAGTTGAAAGATAAAGATTCAAGAAAACAAGGAAAGACAGAGACATTCATAGAATGCTAGGCTTAAGATTTTTATAAAAGGATGTGACCTCCCTTAGGGGGAGATTTTTAGGAATCAAGAAAAGTCTCGATCACACCTAAAATAGGTAGCTTGTTAGTCTTATTTACTTTTTGGAACCTTAAATAGGTAGAAAGGCCAAGGCCCATGGAAAACCCATGTGAAAGCCCATGGCCGACCACTTATGAGGTATAAGTACCCTCTCCATAGCTTGGAGAGGGTGTTGGTTATTCACTTTCTCATTTCATTCAAGCTAATATTCTCAGTTCCTTTCTCTTTCTAAAAGTGTTCATCCTTCCACTTTCTCTCTCTAGTTCTTTGTCATTTGATTGTGAGTTTACATATTACATGTATTCTACGCATGTTTTTATACACATCTTTATACATATTTTAACACACATTTTTACACTTTTTTACACACGTTTTTATACACATGTTTTTATACACATTTTTATGTACTTGTATAAAAATGTTTGTATAATAACGTGTGTATAAAAACGTGTATGAAAATTTGTGTAAAAAAACATGTATAAAAATGTGGATAAAAATGTGTGTATAAAAATGTCACACCCCGCTAAAGCGGAAACATGGGATATAACAAGAAAGGAACAAGCATAAGATATATAGAAACATGTCATCGATAATTTAAAAGGAAATGAAATACACGACCACACATAAGATATTTAGCCGACTTCGACAATAATACTAATACAAGTTTTTAAGTCGTTCATGGCTTCCCAAAAATAGTCTTCATATAGTTTGGTTTAGAAAAGCCCATGGCCGACCACTTAAGTGGTATAAGTACCCTCTCCATCGCTTGGAGAGGGTGTTGGTTGTTCACTTTCTCATTTCATTCAAGCTAATATTCTCAGTTCCTTTCTCTTTCTAAAAGTGTTCATCCTTCCACTTTCTCTCTCTAGTTCTTTGTCATTTGATTGTGAGTTTACATATTACATGTATTCTACACACGTTTTTATACATACCTTTATACATATTTTAACACATGTTTTTACACATTTTTTACACGCGTTTTTATACACTTGTTTTAATACACTCCATAAATATTTATGACACACAATTTTTTTTTTATACACAACCGTTTTTATACATACGTATATTTTTTTACATACACATATTTTTACACAAACAATTTTTATAACATTTTTTTTTTTTATACACACCACATTTTTTATATATGGTTTTTTACACAAGAACGCCTTTTATTATTACACCGTTTTTTTATACACCGTTTTTTTTTTTAACATACGACACCATTTATTTTAAACCACCACACATTATGTATACACAAATAAATGTTATGATACATTTTGTAATAAAAAAAATGTATAGTATAAAATAACGTTAAATGTATAAAAAAACATTTAAGAAAATTGTGTAAAAAAAAAAAAAACCGTAGGTATAAAAAAATGTGGGTGAAAAAAAATAAAAAACCGAGTTTTTTTTAAGAAAAAATGTCACAACACCCGCTTAAAGACGCAGAAAACAAAACCGTTGGATATAACAAAGAAAGGCACAAGCATAAGATATATAGAAACATGTCATCGATAATTTAAAAGGAAAAGAAATATATGACCAAACATAAGATATTTAGCCGACTCTAAAAATAATAATAATACAAGTTTTTAAGTCGTTCATGGCTTCCCAAAAATAGTCTTCATATAGTTTGGTTTATAAAAGTCTTGACGAAAAGATTACAATAACAAAATGACATAACGTTGACAGGATCACATGCTTGGAATCCGAAGCATATGCCTTCACAAATAAAACTACAGACGATCACCTAAAATGCATGAGAAAACTTGGTAACGTTCGCCAACCTGAATTTGTTTATCATGGTTCCTCACCGCTTAAGTCCGTTAAGCTCATTTCTGCTATGAAGGCACGTACCTTGATTTCTCATGGGGCCAAGGTTTTCTGGCTTTGTTTGGGACACATCTTTGGAAGAGTCCTAATATGAAAATTCTTTCTTTTGTTTCGTGAATTCGCTGATATTTTTCCGATGAAACTTCCAGGACTTCATTCCGGCTAGAGAGATTGAATGTGGCATTGAGTTAATACCGGTGCTGAACCTATTCAAAAGGCTCGGATCGTATGGCACCCTATTGATTTGAAGGAGTTAAAGGGAGCAGTTACAGGAGATGGTTGGAGAATGGCTTTATTAGACCCGTGTTTTCGCCTTGGGGTCGCGCGGTAATTTAATGATATGCTCGTATACGACAAAAATCTATTTATTAACCATGTTTAACCATTTTCCATGCTAAGTGTACCATGTGTTTAATAACCTAATTTACCAAATTTTGTCCCTGTTTTTAGTTCACTTCTGATGTTCCGTTAACTAAGTTAATGATTTTTTATTTTTTTCCTCTGACCAACTATTAGTACAATATCTTAGATGTCTCTACAATTTTTTATAGATTTTTATCATGTTTTTAAATTACCAAAATGCCCTTAATAAGAAAATGGGTCAGTTCTGGACATACCATCTTGTATAGGCCATAAAATAGGTTTAACTTTGAATATGGTTTATGGGCTTCAATTGAAAGAAAATACATATTATGATTTATTTCTTGGTAGATTTTTAGGGCCCCATATGCTAGTATGAGTGAGTTATACTTAAAACACGACACTTGACCGAAACATAAAATTAGACTGTTTTGATCACTCTTACCACTTTGGCCCAAATCATACCTACTTGACACATATTTTATGACACTTATTTTTCTATATAGATAAGCCTTATATCAAACTTTAAGAGTTGGAATCTCATGAAAAGACAATTTATGATTTATTTATAAATTTTTAAACGTACTTAACAAAATCAGTCCACCAATTTCATGTTTACACACCAGTACCATTTTCATGGTTTGTCTGACCAAAACCCCATTTCAATGCTTGATTCTTAACATTTTGAAAACTAGACTCTATGTAGATAGTTTTAGGATTATGAAACACATTAAAATATATTTTTATCATCAATTTATGACTTAAACAAGATTGCTATTCAAAAATCACTACCCACTATTTTGCGCTTTACCAAGACTTTCATGCACTCTTTTTTATCTAAAACGACCAAAATAACTCTTGAACCTAATTCATATGCATGTATACATCCTCTTTATCAAGATAAATTAGTAGACTCTTTGGAAAAATATTGACTCATTGCATGTACAAATTAACTCCCGGTCTAGCATAAAATCATGATTTTATGTACGTTTTTGCCACTAGTTTTGCCATTTAACCCTCCAAATTACCTAAACGAATCCCACAATTATTTTAACATCATATTTAGAGTGTTTTAACCATGTATATTCAGTAGGTACTTTATTTTCTAGATTAAAATAAAAGAAAATGGATAAACATGCGTTTTAAGCCCTAAAAGTCACTTTTCGGGTACAAGATAGGCACAAGCCGTCTTGTACCCTTGTCTTACCTCCAAGAACTTCAAGAAATGGTGAACCTGAATATGGGGCTGTGGTAAACTTGCTCTTTTAAAATGATGTTTAGGGTGACAACAAGGTCAAGAACTTGTTATAGATTAACAAGACTCAACCTAGTGTATACAATCTTGAGATTGAATAAGATTTTGATGGTGTTTGTTGCATTTGGTTGGTTTTTGATGAGGGTGGAGTTGTGGTGTTGATGGTGGATGAATTTTTGGGAGGAGGAGGAGGGAAAATATCATATTTTGTGTGTGTGAAATGATGAAAAGTGTTGGTGAAGAGTAGAGTAAACATAGGAAAGGCAAAAGAGAAATAAAGTGTGTGTAAGTATCCAAGGAGTGTGATTGGTGGTTTGTGTAGTGGGAGTTGCCCTAGGCCGGTCTTAAAGAGGGGATTGGAGGTGATCATTTTTTTTGTTAATTTTGTGCATATATGTATTGTGTATTTGTTATGTAAATATTAAGTGTAAGTATTTAGTTAATGTATAAGCAGGGTTCTAAATGCACGTTATGGTGTTGCTAAGGCCTTGCAATAGCACGAGGCGTGACCTCCACGCTACGCAATAGACCAAGGCGTAGGCTTAAGGCGTGACGTGAGATAGGAAGTGGAAAAACATGATAAGACGTGATGCGTGAAGGCTTTTTGAATTCAATTTTGATAAAAATCATTTTCTTTTTATAGAAATGAAAAAGATTACATGCAAAGATAGTTTATTGACTTTATGCCTTATGTATGACACTTTTTTAAATTCAATATATTTGAATATGATATAAATATATTAATTTATAAATATTTTCATATTTTGTGCCGCTTTAAATTATGCCTTAAAAACGCCATGACTCGCCATGGCTCCTAAGGCATGAGGCTTAGCCATGCCGCTACGCCATGCCTCACGCTATTTACAACCTTGTGTATAAGGTTTAAGTGAGAAAATGTAAAATGTGTAAGTGTAAATATGAAAATGTATAAAGTGTATAGTATGATGTATATTAATAGTGAATTTATATACTTAGGTAGTCTTGAAGTCTTTTAAGTTCGTTATTAATAGTGAAATAAACGTAAAAGTTAACGCAATATTGAGTTTACTGGTAGACTTGCAAGTTATGAAAAGTGAAGTGACCTAAGTTCATAAAGGTGAATGACTTATGTTTATTTATGATTATTGACATGAACTTAATGACCTTTGTGTAACACCTAGTAAAAAATTCTGATTTATCGTCGTTGACTTTTTCATGAATCAGTTGACTTTTATTAATTGCGTGAAATTTTTGCGTTTAACTAGGGAATTCACCCCCCGTGTATTTGAGAATTGTTATCGGATGCATTCCGGCTTGCTATTTAATGTAGTCTTTTGGTAAATGTCGCGTTTTTGCGTTTCGGTTAAATATTTAAATTTTCAGAAAATTCTTTTAAGTTATCGCACATTTTTAGTTTTTTCGCATACCGTCGATGTTGTTTAAAAATATCTTAAGTGTGAAGGAAATATCCAAGGTTCATAGGATTCCTTTATGCATGATCAAAATTTTAAAAATTCAAACCTCCCCCCTTGTCCTTTGCTTATGTTTGCCACCTACAACACAAACACACCACCACCATTTTAGCTTTTGTGTCCCCTTGATATTTTCAATCCTAGGATTCCCTTTTTTGTTCATGAATAAGAACCAAAACTCACCCATTCTCATCATTCATCTCTCAACAAAAAATACACACAACATTTTCTCTCCCTCTCCTCCCTCTCTTGCTCGTCCGCCCACAAACACACACACACATATTTTTCCACCTTTGATCAATATTTTGAAGCAAGAGTTTATTCGGGGTTGATTTATATAGTTAGTTTGGGTATTTTAAGTATCATTCGAGTTGTTCGTTAGCTTCTAATCACCTCTTAATCCATTATCTTTGTAAGTTCATCTTTTTATATTTTTCTTGTACTTTCTTGATCCTTACCATATGAATAAGCTAGTTGTACAAGTATTTTGTTAAAAATCAAAGTTTTAAAATTTACAAAAAACCTTAAAAAGTTTTGTATATGTGTCAAAATTTTTGAAAAGGAATAAAAGGAAAGTATAGTTAGGTTGTTGTAGTTATTTTGTCAAAAAGAAATATTTTTCCAAGGTGCTTATTACTTATTTTGGCTTATTGATAAGCTCGAATGGATTATTTAAGTTTATATGCATGTCGAACTAAAGAAAAAACCATAAAGGTTTGAACTTTAAGCCTTTCCAAGCTTCGTCTTAATTTCTTATCTTATTTCCATGGATTATTCGATAACTAGTATGTTTTTTTTAGCTTAACGGGGTTAATAAATAAGCCCCACCTTGTTTGTTTGATTTCGTGAGTCTCAGCCCAACACCTAAGGACTAAAGACATCGGAAAATCAAAATGGAGCATGCAAGAAAGCAGCAAGTGCCTAAAGAAACTATCACTTCATCAGATACCACCGCACTTGAACAATTTGATCAAAAAACAACCTTACATCAAAAAATAACAAACTCCAAGTCATTCAACAGAAGTCCTAAACAAAGAGCTCTATATCATGTAGTCATGGAGTCAATCCTTAAGGATGAAGATGCTATAGCCGAAAGTGTTGCTGATAAATTGAAGAAAAGGAAACAATATGATGCTAATTAAGATGAAGGCCCTTCCGCTGGATCAGGCCGAGGGTTAAAGAGACGGAAAACAAGCAAAGACACTAAACCATCTAAGAAGGCTAAGTCGACTGGAACTTCCAAAGGCACGTCAAAATCTTAACCAAAATCTACTAGCAAGTCTGCGCAAGCAGAGGAGACAGTGTTTAAGGCTGGAGACACTCAAGAGCTATAGAATCAAGGACAAGACATGGGTAATACTGATGATCAACCCACAGTCAATGCGGCGCCAAAGCAAGACTGGTTTAAGAAATCTAAAAGGCCTCCGACTCCTCATTCTGATTGGAATGTTAGAAAATTAGTTGAATTTAGACCACCTCAAACCTAGATCTGCTAAATTGCTCAAGCAGAAAACCCTTCTCTTTCTTTGGATGAGCTTATGTGTACCCATATCTACTTCTCAGCATATGTCATAAACCATCTTAAGATTGATAATCTGACACAAGAACACCTTAGTGGACCAGCTTTTAATCTTCTCAAAGGGACATGAAAAAGTCATGTGGAACTCAAGTATAACATTAAAGAATGTTATAAAGCTGTAACTGATAGATTGGACTGGAATAACCATGAAGGAAAGGAATATCCATTTAATCTTAGCAAGCCACTACCGCTGATTATTGTACAAGGTCGTCAAGTTGTTCCTATTTACTACTTCATCAATAATGATCTCGAGTATCTGAGGGGAGGAAGCTCAAGCAAGAAATATACGACTTCCATAACAAAAACAAAGGCTGCTAAGTATGATATTCTAGGCATTGAAGACATGGTTCCATCGTTATGGATTCCGGTAAAGGTAGCCTATGATAGATATGTTGTCTGAGGAATTTCAAACTGGGGTCCTAAACGACAAAGATCATATGGATTCGCAAGCAACAGGGTGTCCAAATATGATGTGTGCTCCACGAAAATTGTAACGAAAGTAAAAGTTTTGAAGTGGTATGATTACGGTTATCTGGAGGAGTTTGACGTCCGAAGAGAAGATCAACAATTATACAAATTCAAGGAAGGTGACTTTCCAAGACTTCACCTGCACGATATTAAAGATATGCTTCTTCTCTTGGATCAAAAGAAACTCTCCAATTTTAAAAGAGATGTCATTTTCGACTTGGGTGTGGCATTACAGATGTTTACCGACGTATTGTAATTCTTAAGCGAGTGGAAGACCTTCAACTGGGGGTCGAAAGCTACCAGAAGAAGCTTTATATCACTAATCCAGAGACATTCAGGTTTGACATCTCCAAAAGAGTTACATACACTGCATACATCAATCCTCAAGGAATTATCTATGAGGACAAGTACAAGAGAAATAGGTTGATGTGCAAAGATGAACTCTATAAGTTTAGTGATGGGACGCTCACATCTGTTAGAACTGTTCTTCATGATATTGCTTCAAACCCGAGGATGGATTACTTACCGAAGAGAAAATGGAGTAATTTAAACAGACAGAGGTCTCACATCATGATCAAGGCTATCCATAAGCTGCTGCTAGAGAGAAGGTTAATGAGGAGCTTAGAAAAGTTCGTTGGTGGGAGAGATTATCAGGAAGACCTCAGACTGCTTGAACAAACAATATGACTTTGTCATAATTTGTCCTACTCCATTTCAGGTCACTCTCTCGTAATTACAAATTTGTAAATAAGTAAATAAGCAGTGTTAGACGAAAAATAGTCATATATAGTGTTTGAGTGCAAATTTTCAAGAATTTCTTAGAAAATTTCAAAACTCAAACACCATATAATTCCCTCATAATTTGAGGGGGGCATCAAAATATTCCCAATAAAGGCTTGATATATAATTAGAACATTTTTCTCCCTAAATAATTTTCATACATATTTGAATAAATTGATATCCAAAATATCAAGAGATTTGACATTTTTGATAAGGGGAGAAAATGCGATTAAAATATATATAACTTTTATAATGTGATCTTAAATGCTCATGTGTGAACTCCTTTCCTCGTATGTGCTAAACATTTTTGGTTATCGATGCACATATGCAGGGGGAGCATTTCTGAAAATTAAAACCATCGAGGTACTAAATGTTTTGATTTATATCAAAGTACCTTGATCGGTGTTTTCAAATGGTATGATAAAAAGGAGAAAAAGTAAGAAAAGGGAAAAATGTGGATTAAGACAAAGCTAACACTGGAACAAACCCAACAAGGTGTCAGTGATGAAGTCTTGACAAGCATTGAAGGGGTTGAAGAATGAAAAAGAAAAGTTAAGATAAAAGGTGAAAAGAAAGAAGCCCTCCTTACATTTAGGCAGAAACGGGGTCAATACATATGCTATCAGAAACACCTAAGCTGTTGTCTGGTATTGAAGATAGTCATCATGGACCCAGTGATGCAATGCATAACCCTCCCTAGCCACTAAAGGTCTCTTAAAAGACTCTTGTTTCATTTCCCACAGAGATTACACGCATTTCTATCGACTTTCTCACTCCGAGTTAGTTAGTATTGAAAAGGTGGCAGTCTACTCTAGCCTCCGATTACTAAAACCAAATATGCACTATTGAGTCTAGAGCCAAAAGAGATCATCCATAAATCTCACTAGGACACTCTTCAAATATATTTGTTGCTCACACACTGCGAAAACAAGTAATTACTTAAGAGTCCTACGCATTATCCTTGTGATATTGCCAAAACATCTGAGTGATACTAAAGTATTCACAATGACGATGGAAATACTTGCAGAGCCAACATCAAACAAGCTATGCGGTAGGTGACTTGTGAGATCCTATATGGATCAAACTTGTGACACTGAATATCGATTCAGTCCAGACTATGAATTGACGATTGATGAATTTTGAAATGCATAAAACTCTTGATGTGTCACAAAATAAATTTAGCAAGTGACACGTCAATTGATTTTCAAATCAATTTTTGATTCAATCGGTGAGACTTTGTCTTACAGGTTCACTCATACCGTGTTGTCTTTGAGACACTCCGGTAATGAAAACGACTAGTGCAACTGCGAAACCCTGTCAAGGAAATTCTTCGGAATTCTACCTGATTACACAATATTTCAAACTGGAAATCCTGTCAAGGAGATTCTTCTTAAATTGAATCTACCTGATCACAGGCAGTATTTAAATTGATTAACGGGGAACCATGGTTATTGCAACCGTATTTGACGAAGTGACAAAGACACTTTCATCCATATATGTTGTTTATCACTAACCTACTTATGTAGGAAATCCTGATGGTAGCCGCAGCTGGTTCAAGACAAGTCAAGATTCATAGCCACATGCTCATACTCGACCAACATATGTAAAGACATTATGAAAGCTCAAGTGCATGTTTCAAAACTTCTGCTACTCTGATACCACACGTCCTTCTTGAAGCGACGAAGTGTTAAATTTAAAGAACTTCAAAAAAGATGTTTTATTCAAGCTTTCAAGTTAAAGATCAAGTATAGTATGAGCATGTTGATCTGAAGGCCACAATTACACAAGAAGGCAAAAGATCACAAGTTGATGATAAGAGATTATGTTTGGTTAATGATCTCAAGAAGATAAATATCACATACAAGTCAAGCAAAACTGAACAAGCTTAAGCCTAAAGTATAAAGATCACTATGCATATCACAAGTTGAAAGATACAAATTCAATACAACGAGGAAAGACGGAGACATTCATAGAATGCTAGGTTTAAGATTTTTGTAAAAGGATGTGACCTCCCTTAGGGGGAGATTTTTAGGAATCGAGAAAAGTATCGGTGACACCTAAAATATGTAGCTTGTTAGTCTTATTTACTTTTTAGAACCTTAAATAGGTAGAAAGGCCAAGGCTCTTAGAAAGCCCATCTGAGAGCCCATGGCCGACCACTTAAGAGGTATAAGTACCCTCTCCATAGCTTGGAGAGGGTGTTGGTTGTGCACTTTCTCATTTCATTCAAGCTAATATTCTCTCTTCCTTTCTCTCTCTAAAAGTGTTCATCCTTTCACTTTCTCTTTGTAGTTCTTTGTCATTTGATTGTGAGTTTACATATTACATGTATTCTACGCACGTTTTTATACATATCTTTATACATATTTTAACACATGTTTTTATACATTTTTTACACGCATTTTTATACACATGTTTTTATACACACATCTTTATACACGCTTTTTTATACACATGGTTTTATACATACAACGTGTGTAAAAATGTGTGTATAAAAACGTGTGTATAAAAATGTCACACCCCGCTAAAGCGGAAACACGGGATATAACAAGAAAGGCACAAGCATAAGATATATAGAAACATGTCATCGTTAATTTAAAAGGAAATGAAATATCCGACCACACATAAGATATTTAGCCGACTCCGACAATAATAATAATACAAGTTTTTAAGTCGTTCATGGCTTCCTAAAAATAGTCTTCATTTAGTTTGGTTTAGAAAAGTCTTGACGAAAAGATGACAATAACAAAATGACATAACGTTGACAGGATGACATGCTTAGACTCCGATGCATATGCCTTCATAAATAAAACTATGGATGATCACCTGAAATGCATGAGAAAACGCGTCTCGTTCATAAAAATAAAAGATATTTGTCATTAAAAGAAGTTGTGAACCACAAAACTATATATAAATTTACTGTGTTACAAGTCCCGCTTATATAAGACTTGTAGCGTATTAATTTATATATAGGTTTTAATAAATCTAGTCAAGTAAAAATACACTTGGTTGTAATTTAAGTTGTCCAAATCAATTCAAATATAATTTCGTACAATAATCATGTATACTAGTGTTATGCTCCACCAAAAGCACCTGATGTAAATACCATGCATTCTAGTCGTGAGAATGAGAGGTTGGCCGACCTCAAATAGTGCTATCCATAATATCTACCAATTAACCGAGGTGCGTACAGAATAGCATGCGTTCGTATTGGGACTCCTAATATGCTCGCTCCCAATGAGGTCTTACTTTGTCCGATCTCACATAACAATAATAACATAATATAGATAATAGAACGTCATCCCATTTCATGGCTAGACCAATAAAAATAGTAGTACAGATATGTGGATAAAAATAAATCTCACAATTTAGTTCTATAATATCATAATAAGTTTAATAGAGCAAATCATAGTTCAATATCGTAAAAGTTTATAAATCGTAAATATAACAAGTTATAAACAAGCAACCAAGGTTTTTAGTGAATTGAGCTCATGCATTTCACCCCAAAACAATTAAAGATTTAAAAAGGGGAGTTTATGTGATTACTCACCTTAGAAGCGAGAAGATGCAAAAACTAGTGTAGTTAAGTGAAGCGAGGAAAAACCTGTCAAACGTGGCCTTCTAAGTACGATCTATGACATATGATGAGGTACTAATTAGAATTTAATGATATGCTCGTATACGACGCAAATCTATTTATTAACCATGTTTATCCATTTTCCATGCTAAGTGTACCATGTGTTTAATAACCTAATTTACCAAATTTTGTCCTGGTTTTTAGTTCACTTCCGATGTTTCGTTAACTAAGTTAATTATTTTTTATTTTTTCCCCTGACCAGGTGTTAGTACAGTATCTTAGGTGTCTCTACAATTTTTTATAGATTTTTACCATGTTTTTAAATTACCAAAATGCCCTTAACAAGAAAATAGGTCAGTTCTGGACATACCATCTTGTACATGCCATAAAATATGTTTAACTTTGAATGTGGTTTATGGGCTTGTATTGAAAGAAAATACATATTATGATTTAGTTCTCGGTAGATTTTTAGGGCTCCATATGCTAGTATGAGTGAGTTATACTTAAAACACGACACTTGACTGAAACATAAAATTAGACTGTTTTGATCACTCTTACCACTTTGCCCAAATCATACCCGAATTTGACCCACATTTTATGACACTTATTTTTATATATAGCTAAGACCTATATCAAACTTTAAGAGTTGGAATCTAATGAAAAGACAACTTTATGATTTATTTATAAATTTTTAAACGTGCTTAACAAAATCAGTCCACCAATTTCATGTTTACACACCGGTACCATTTTCATGGTTTGTCTGACCAAAACCCCATTTCAATACTTCATTCTTAACATTTTCAAAACTAGACTTTGTGTGGATAATTTTAGGCTTATAAAACACATTAAAAGATATTTTTATCATCAATTTATGACTTAAACAAGATTGCTATTCAAAAATCACAACCCACTATTTTGGGTTTTACAAAGACTTTCATGCACTCATTTTTATCTAAAACGACCAAAATAACTCTTGAACCTAGTTCATATGCAGGTATACATCCTCTTTATCAAGATAAATTAGTAGACTCTTTGGAAAAATATTGACTCATTGCCTGTACAAATTAACTCCCGATCTAGCATAAAATCATGATTTTATGTATGTTTTTGCCACTAGTTTTGCCATTTAACCCTCCAAATCACCTAAACGAATACCACAATTATTTTAACATCATATTTCGAGTGTCTTAACCATGTGTATTCAGTAGGTACTTTATTTTATAGATTAAAATAAAAGAAAATGGATAAACATACGTTTTAAGCCCTAAAAGTAACTTTTCGGGTACAAGATAGGCACAAGCCGTCTTGTACCCTTGTCTTACCTCCAAGAACTTCAAGAAATGGTGAACATGAATATGGGGTTGTCGTAAACTTGCTCCTTTAAAATTATGTTGAGGGTGACAACAAGGTCAAGAACTTGTTATAGATTAGCAAGACTCAACCTTGTGTATACATTCTTGAGATTGAACAATATTTTAATGGTGTTTGTTGCATTTGGTAGGTTTTTGATGAGGGTGGAGTTGTGGTGTTGATGGTGGATCAATTTTTGGGAGGAGGAGGAGGGAGAATATCATATTTTGTGTGTGTGAAATGATGAAAAGTGTTGGTGAAGAGTAGAGTAAACATAGGAAATACAAAAGAGAAATAAAGTGTGTGTAAGTATCCAAGGAGTGTGATTTGTGGTTTGTGTGGTGGGAGTGGCCCTAAGCCGGTCTTAAAGAGGGGAGAGGAGGTGCTAATTTTTTTTGTTTATTTTGTGCATATATGTTTTGTGTATTTGTTATGTAAATATTAAGTGTAAGTATTTAGTTAATGTATAAGCAGGGTTCTAAAAGGCACGTCATGGCGTCGCTAAGGCCTCGTAATAGCATGAGGCGTGACCTTCACGCTACGCAATAGACCAAGGCGTAGGCTTAAGGCGTGACGTGAGATGAGAAGTGAAAAACGTGATAAGACGCGATAAGACGTGATGTGTGAAGGCTTTTTTGAATTCAATTTCGATAAAAATTGTTTTCTTTTTATAAAAATAAAAAAGATTACATGCAAAGATAGTTTATTGACTTTATTCCTTATGTATGACACTTTTTTTAAATTCAATATATTTGAATATGATATAAATATATTAATTTATAAATATCTTCATATTTTATGCCGCTTTAAATCATGCCTTAAAAAACGCCATGACTCGTCATGGCTCTTAAGGCGTGAGGCTTGGCCATGCCGCCACGCCATGCCTCACGTTATTTACAACCTTGTGCATAAGGTTTAAGTGTGAAAATGTAAAATGTGTAAGTGTAAATATGAAAATGTATAAAGTGTATAGTATGATGTATATTAATAGTAAATTTATATACTTAGGTAGTCTTGAAGTCTTTTAAGTTCGTTATTAAAAGTGTAAGCGCATAAACGTAAAAGTTAATGCAATATCGAGTTTACCGGGAGCTTTCAAGTTATGAAAAGTGAAGTGACCTAAGTTCATAAAGGTGAATGAATTATGTTTATTTATGATTCTTGACATGAACTTAATGACCTTTGTGTAACACCCCGTAAAAAATTCTGATTTATCGTCGTTAACATTTTCGTGAATCAATTGACTTTTATTAATTACGTGAAATTTTTGCGTTTAACTAGGGAATTCACCCGTGTGTATCTGAGAATTGTTACCATATGCATTCTGACTTCATAATTAATGTAGTCTTTTGGTAAATGTCGCGTTTTTGCGTTTCGGTTAAATATTTAAATTTTCAGAAAATTCTTTTAAGTTATCGCGCGTTTTCAGTTTTTGCGCATACCGTCGATGTCGTTTAAAAATATCTTAACTGTGAAGGAAATATCCAAGGTTCATGGGATTCCTTTATGCATGATCAAAAATTTAAAAATTCAAACCTCCCCCCCCCCCTTGTCCTTTGCTTACGTTTGCCACCCACAACACAAACACACCACCACCATTTTAGCTTTTGTGTCCCCTTGATATTTTCTATCCTAGGATTCCCTTTTTGGTTCATGAATAAGAACCAAAACTCACCCATTCTCATCATTCATCTCTTAACAAAAAACACACACAACATTTTCTCGCCCTCTCCTCCTTCTCTTGATCGTCCAGCCACACAAACACACACATACATATTTTTCCACCTTTGATCAAGATTTTGAAGCAAGAGTTTATTCGGGGTTGATTTATATAGTTAGTTTGGGTATTTTAAGTATCATGCAGGTTGTTCGATAGCTTCTAATCACCTCTTAATCCATCATCTTCATAAGTTTATCTTTTCTATATTTTTCTTGTACTTTTTTATCCTTACCATATGAATAAGCTAGTTGTATAAGTATTTTGTTAAAAATCTATGTTTTAAAATTTACAAAAAAACCTTAAAAGGTTTAGTATGTGTGTCGAATATTTTGAAAAGGAATAAAAGGAAAGTATAGTTAGGTTGTTGTGGTTATTTTGTCAAAAAGAAATATTTTTTCAAGGTGCTTATTACTTATTTTGGCTTATTGATAAGCTTGAATGGCTTATTTGAGCTTATATGTGTCGAAGTAAAGGGAAACCCATAAAGGTTTGAACTTTAAGCCTTTCCAAGCTTCGTCTTATTTTCATAGCTTATTTCCATGGATTATTTTTGATAACTAGTAAGTTTGTTTAGCTTAACGGGCTTAATAAATAAGCCGCACTCTTGTTCGATTGGTTTCGTGAGTCTCGGCCCAACACCTAAGCCCAAACCGTGAGTTATAAGCTCACGACGTGGCTTATTGGGTGGCTTCTTTAATAAGCTATGTGCTTATTTGATTATTTGTTAGCTTATTGGACTAGTTTTGGACTTATTACATTTTGGGTCATTCGTTTAGGCTTATTGGGCTTAAAAGCCCAATAAGGGTCTGTTAGGTTTTGGCTTATTTCATTAGGGGCTTATTGATTATTTTTACACTTATAAGATGGCGTATAAATATTATAACTTATTTACGTATATAACACATTTATATATTAACCGTTTTAACTATATAGAAACATATAGATTTGGCGTTAGTCGAAAAATGTGAATTATAGTTTGAAAGTTGTTTTTGGATAATGTCTAAGACTTTGGAAAATGGATATAAGCGAACGGGTCATGCCAAAAATTTTATAAAATCTTATACTTAGAAATTTTTGTAAAACTTATTTTCTTAAAAACCCGACAAAAGGGAGAATTTACATAATCTTATTGTTAATAAATATTTATTATACTTAAACTTGATACATAAACTAAACTACCTACTATTAGATAAATCACTAAGTATTTTCCTTAATAACGACAAAATACAAAATAATAAATATTATTATTTTAATACCCGACTAAAAGACAAAAAATATATTTTTATAACTTTTAAAAATATAGAACTTCTATTACCTATTACGTAAATTAAAAACGTGAAAGCATTCATATCAACGACGTCTTAGTTTATTATTTTGGGGTATCGGATAAACTGCTGAAACTTATTCATTTTTGTTTATTTCTCTAATATATTATAATATATTTATCGAGTCAAAACTAATGCAACTACCACACAACCAATAATGCTAAAACCTCTTTTAAATCAACAGTACAACTCCGCTTGAAAACTCTTATGCATTTTTCATAATTTCGTGTCGTAGCAATTCTGAACCAAACCTTATCTATTAGGCCGTGAACGGGCACAGTTGTGTATCACCGTGTGATCATTCGTTCGAGCTGCTTTACTTCAGCGTTTACTATGAGTACATAGCCCCACAGTTTTACTGCTTTTCGTGCGTTTTCATATATTTGAGGCGAGAGCATTGCTTGCTTTTAAAAATTGACACAGAGAGTTTTTACGTTATATGTGCCTGTTTATGTGTTGCCTAAGTTTTGCGTACAAACCCACTATTGCCCGAACTATCATGAACCGTTACTTTCCTATGACCGACTAGATGGTTAAGTGAGCGCGAGTGAATTATTCCGTTAAGGGCTAATTGCTTATTTTTACACTTATAAGATGGCGTATAGATATTATAACTTATTTACGTATATAACACATTTATATATTAAGTGTTTTAACTATATAGACTTGTTGTGGAAAATAAATTATTGGGATGAGTTTTGAATGAAACGTATAGATTTGGCATTAGTCGGAAAATGTGAATTATAATTTGAAAGTGGTTTTTGGATAAAGTCTAAGACTTTGGAAAACTGATATAAGCGAACGGGTCATGCCGAAATTTTTATAAAATCTTATACTTAGAAAGATTTGTAAAACTTATTTTCTTAAAAACCCGACAAAAGGGCGAATTTACATTATCTTATTGTTAATAAATATTTATTATACCTAATCTTGATACATAAACTAAACTACTTACAATCACTAAGTATTTTCCTTGATAACGACAAAATACAAAATTCAAAATAATAAATATTATTATTTTAATACCCGACTAAAAGACGAAAAATATATTTGTATAACTTTTATAAATATAGAACTTCTATTACCTATTAAATAAATTAAAAACGTGAAAAAATTTCTATCAACGACGTCTTAGTTTATTATTTTGAGATATCTGGTAAACTGTCGAAACTTATTCATTTTTGTTTAATTCTCTAATATATTATAATATATTTATCGAGTCAAAACTAATGCAACTACCACACAACCAATAATACTAAAACCTCTTTTAATCAATAGTACAACTACGCTTGAAAACTCTTATGCATTTTTCATAATTTCGCGTTGTATCAATTCTAAACCAAACCTTATCTATTAGGTCGTGACCGGGTATAGTTGTGTATCACCGTATGATCATTCGTTCCAGCTGCTTTACTTCACCGTTTATTGTGAGTTCATAGCCCCACACTTTTACTGCTTTTTGTACATTTTCATAAATTTAGGGTGAGAGCATTGCTTGCTTTTAAAAGTGGACACAAGAGTTTTACGTTATCTTTGCCTAAGTTTTGCGTACAAACCCACTATTGCCCGAACTATCATGAATCGTTAATTTCCTATGACCGACTAGCTGGTTAAGTGAGCGCTAGTGAATAAATAGATCTATTGGGGCTAATAACCCCCATTCGGGTAAGTAGCGCTTACTTGTATCGGAGGTACCGATTAACGGATGTATGTCATGTCGAATTTCATTTCGTTTAGGTGATCTTTGGTTTGGGGCACCTGTCGGGCAAGCTTTACTTGGCATGATTATATATGTTGCTTTCCTTATTAGCTTTAGTTTCATGAGTTTAGTGCAACATAAACATTTTTATTGTGATAATGTATCTGTTATAGTAGTCACATGCGTTTTATAACTTGTGGTCCACACTATTACGTTTGAAAATAAACCTATGAATTCACCAACTTTTGTTGACGTTTTAAACAATGTTTTCAGGTGCTTAGCTTGGATATCTGTCAAGGTGCTAGTTGAAGTCTTCCTTCTGTGTGTCAGCCATTTTTAGGACTTCTGATTTACCATGCTTGTTAAACATTCGCAAACTATAATTTACGCTTCCGCAACTTTTAAAAATTTCTTTTGAGATTATTGTAAGACTATTTATCTCATTAATGTAACAAGTATGATTTTCAAAACATACCCCTTAGAGGTCGTTCTTTGTACCTTGTGATTGTGATATTCATGACACGTCACGCCCCCGGTTATCTATTCCGACGGGACCCGTTTTGGGGGTGCGACAGATTGGTATCAGAGCCAGGTTATAGAGAACCAGGTAGAATAACTAGGTCTGGTCTATAACCAGTATATGATCCATACGTGAATTATATGTGCCTTTACGTGTTCCTATCTTTGCCTTATATATATGATAATTATAATATTATATTATGTAAGTAAAAATTTCATATCGCCTTACTTATTTTGTGTAATGTATCCTCATTTGCCTATATCGTATTTTCATCGCATTCATTCATTTTTCCTGCATCACACATGGTCGATATAAAGAGATTTATATAAACTTTTGCTTGTGCATGTTATGGCCATTTCAATTATATCTATTTCTTCGGACTCTTCAGATGAGAGTGTGGGATCATCCCCCTCTCAGATCATTTTGTTTGGCAATATTCTAGCTGAGATTCATGGTGAGACACCTACTATTCCACCTGTTATTCCTACCTTACCACATACTTTACCATTCTTGTGCACTGATTCATCTGACATTGACACTTCTAAGATACCACCATTATAGGACCCCTATGAGATTACTGCTGCTCGGTGGAGGATTAGAGTAGCAGCACGCTCATCACCACCATCATCACCTACTCATGATTTATCACCTACTGATGTTACACCACCTACAATACGTTAGATTTTATCGCACCACTCGAATTACCTCGCCGACCAGCCATTCTCGTTTTGCTAGGTCAGCTGATTCCTCTTGGTCGACCTTACCGTACCCAGCCTACCGAGTTGCATAAGATGTTGATAGCGAGGAAGAGAGTTCGAGCATTACCATCAGGCCATCTTGCATCGAGGTATCCACTGGATTATTCTTCATCAGACCATTTCTCATCTGATGACTCCTCATTAGATTCATCATCAGATTATTCTTTAGATTCCTCATCATGTCATTCTCAACCAGATTCTTCTATTGACACACCAGCTACTATTTCTGCAGGGCCATCTCGCAAGAGGTGTAGATCTCCTGCTGTTTCAGGAGCCTTATCTCCCGTACGTGTCGACCTGCTACCACCTTATAAGAGGATCAAAGGTGCCGTTACCGCATCTAATTATGATAATAGTACAGAGGAGAGTTATGAGGCATACACTGAGCCCTACATTGATTTCGGTGCTCAAGCAAACATCGATGTTGATACTTCGGATACTAAGGATGCAGCAGCTAGGGAGGTAGATGTTGGAGTTGAGGTTGGTATTGGGAGTGATGGAGAGCACGAAGCCAATGAGGAGGCCGAGTGATGTGTTTTCGTGTATGTTGTATTTATTGATTATTAAGTTTTAAATTTATATTTAGCCGACTTATCCTTAAATAACACTTAAACGGGCAATGTACCCGCTCAAGATGGTGTTTCGTGGTAAATAGGGTGTCAAACACTAAGAGCGAAAAAGTTAACCTTATATTTTATCAGTATTTTATTCTAATTATTTAGTCTAGTTAAATCTATGTTATTTCTAATTAATGTTAAACCTATGCTAAACCTAGTTCTATTAATAAATGGGGGGTTTCAGCCTTAGAGACTGGCACAGGTTTTATGGTGACTTAAATAAATTCAATACACAATAATCACGCAAGAAGATAATCAGAAGATAAAAGAGCGGTCAAGCCAAATGATAGAAAACTGTATTAGCCATATTAAATCCGATTAAACATTGGTTTGTTTGTTTAGTGCAATGAGTGCTTATCTTGAGGCGGCATATCATTCTTAAGACTTAGGCGATACTTCTTCCTAAGACCTAGACACGTTAAATCCTGTTACAATTAACGCATCCGCATAAAGCATCCTTTTAGTTTAATTATAATCTATCTTAGGGATTAAAGCAATGGTGATCTTGTTAAACCCTAGCCCGTCGGGACTTTACCCACTTACTGCTTGATGGCATTTTATATACTGGTAATCCATTTTCTAAGTCTTTACCAATTGATTAAGAACGTACTCGTTGATCCAAGAGTCACCTGCCAGGCCAACTAAGATCACTAATCTAAAGGCAAAGATAGGACATTATTTGTGATCCTATTGGTCCAGATATATAAAACGAGATATGGAGAGCCATCCTAGTATCTAGATCACTTGGTCTGTCTCACTAGACCCAGTTGAATGATGGGTCGCATATTCAAGCACATAAACAAGTATGAAATGATAAACATAATTAAACAATCAACCATAAATTAAGCAATCGGGATTAAACAAACCAAACATTGAATCTTCATTAAAATGGCTAATACCCGAGGGTATTATCCCATAACCAATGTGTTAGTGCAAATATTACGATATTTAATCTAAACGATCTCTTTATGTTTTGGGGATGACAAACATGTGACTTGTAATACGTAATGTAAAGTGCGCAAGTTACTCATAATCACAAATCATCAATGCATACATGCATCAACATATCTCGACGTCTCAAGTATGCATCATGACGGACATTGGTTTACGCCCGATGTAAATCACATAAGGTATGTACAAACAAGCAATAAACTTGTAGGATGATCAAAGAAATAAGTTTTTGTCTTAAACTTTACATTTTTATAAATGTAAGAAAATAACTTTTTCAAAACTTAATTAGACAAATTATTTTTGAATTATAAAAAAAAATTTATGTGGCAATTTTTAAATTATAAAGAAATGCGGCCCCCTTAAATACGGCGGTCCCCCGGTGGCCCCCTAATATATTTGGGACCGCCATTTCCTGACAGGCTGTTTTTCAGCTCTTATAAATAGTGGGTCATCTCCAACTATTTTCACAACCCTTTTGCATGATTTTTCTTTAGTTCTTTCTCTCTCTAGATCTCATTAAATCTCTCTAAATATTTGATCATTTAACTTGGTTAATCTTGTTTAAATGTGATCAAATCTTCTATCCTTTCCTCCTTTCCTCAAGTGCAAGAGAAGAACTTCGGTCATCTTCAAGATTCGAAGTTACGTAGTCTAGTTAGTCCATTTATAACATTTGTTACATATAGATCGAGTCCATGTCTTCTAATCTTTAGTAGTGTGTAGATCCAAATGATGTATATATTTGGATGAGTTGATTGTGGGTTGGTTAGTATTTTAGGCCTTAAAATACATTGGTGAAGTGGTAGATTGGTTCTAGCTAAGATTATGACTCGACATTTAGCTTAGTGTCAGAAAATATTGCAAGCGACGCGGTTTATGTGTTTAGGCTATAAAACACAAAGGGTTGTTATGTTGGCCACAAAACATAACAGGTTTGGTTGTACCTGAAGAAGAACTCGACATCTAGCTTAGTGTCAGAAAATAATGTAAGCAACGTTATAAGGTTTTCTCCGCCGAAAGGGAGTTGTTGATTAGTGAAGTAACTCTCGAGTTGGATACTCGGGGAGTGGAGTAGGGCGAAGAGGAGCTTAGTGACCGAACCACTATAAATCACCGTGTCCGGTTTGCATTTCTTTTTACCCTTTTCTTTACTTATGTCTTTATATTTATCGCTTTACTTTTACACTTGCATTCTGTGAATCGTTATGTATGTTGTGTTAGACATGGTTGTGTAGCTCTTTGTATCAAACATTATGAGTGTGGATATATTGGTAGAATATGTGCTAGTTGCTATAAATCCATTAGCGATACTTCTCATATTACGTTAAACTTGATTGGTGATTTGATACAAAAGATCTAGTCTGAAAACCTCTTCTGGAGGCGGTCCTATAAATCAGGCAGCCCCCTGATATACTTGGCGGCCCCCAGATATATATGGGACCGCTGGTAGAAGTGTGATGTAATCTTTGATCTTAAAGTTTTAAACGGAAACGTATTCACCCCCCTCTACGGTTTCCACAATTGGTATCAAAGCCACGTCGCTTTAGTTTTCAAAACAAATGGTTTTTAAAATAAAGTGTGATCCGTGTATCAAATTACTCATGAAGGGGGATTGAATATGAAAACTATTTTGTTGTTTGATTCGTACTAATTTTGTGATTAAATATACTTCGTATACTAGCTTAAAGGAAAATTTTCTCAAAAGAACTTGGAAGTGTCAACTTATGTTTGTCTAAGCGTAAGAGTAGAAATGATGTCTAAAACACAAAATTTATGTGCTGGAACAACTTTTTAAAGTCATATGTTCTATAGTTAAGTTACCAAATGATTTTAAACAAAAAACATGTTT
The DNA here is from genome assembly GCA_026074375.1 of Tanacetum coccineum. NCBI lineage: Eukaryota > Viridiplantae > Streptophyta > Magnoliopsida > Asterales > Asteraceae > Tanacetum > Tanacetum coccineum. The sequence goes on along the minus strand of BQNB010027472.1, from coordinate 3,817 downwards.
TGGGGTCACTGGTGGCGGTCCCATAAATGTTCGGGCGGCCCCCAAATATATCTGGGGGTCGTCACCTTTATGGGGGCCGTCTGTCTGTTTCAACAGAATTTGGCAAATTTTGAAAAATCGTATAAAATTAACCGTAAGTCTGTAGAAGTCGTGCCACCCGTCATTTCAAAGATAATTGAGTCTACTTTTATTTAAAAATACTTCCAAGTCTTTATACTAAACTTAAATAAGTCAGAAATGCAAAATACTACATAGTGGTCAAAACTTTAAATTTTGTTTTAACGTAAAACTTGTATTTTACATTTTCCTTTGAGTCGGGCATTTCTACTTGATATATCTTTGAAAAATAGTGTATTTGTCCTTTCAAAATATTGATTTTAATTAATTTTTGAATTGGGGAGGAACTATTTTATTTTCAAATCAAATCAAGCTAAATATACATCGTTCTATCTAATACATAAAACAACGACGAATATCCTTATGTGTATGCTAGATGATTATGTGTGTTTACTTTTGTTTTAACTTGGTTAATAAATATTAATAAGTAAACATTACAATTTGTAATTGAGCTAACTATATATCTAAACACATGTGCCATGTATGCTATTTGTATGTTGTTAGTTTTGGTATTATGCCTAATAGGAATTACGCTAGATTTCTTGCGTTAAGTTGCAAAATTGTTTGTGCATTGCATATAGGCATAGATCACTATATTTACAAGTGTTACATAAACATCTTGTAGATCATTTTGAGTGTAGTAACCCA
>BQNB010027471.1:0-55385 GCA_026074375.1 Tanacetum coccineum | reverse complement strand
TTTTTATGACAACCAGAATGAATTTTATAAAGATTACATTTAAAACAATTTTATTTACTCTTTAAAATGATTTTTATACTTAAAGTAACTTTTTTTATTTTAAATTGATTTTTATAAAAACATTATTTAATTTGGTCGTTCGAGTAAAGTCGATAATTGGTACAAGAATTTCTGTCTTTGGTATTGATTTTTCTATGTGTTCATTTGTCGTGGTACGCTTCTTGGTTTTCTTTCGTTGCGTTTTCACTCAGTGCATATACGTATCCTTTCTTTCAAAGGATTCTTATGTCATTTGATCTACGTCTAATTGCATATGTGGAATCTCCTATATGCATTCTAGCCTTTGACTCGATATTCGTTTGTTATCCTATTCGATTATTCGTAACCCTTGGAGTTCGTTGATACCGTGAGTCGTGGAAGCTTTGATGTGATTGTAGGAATAGACTGGTTGTCCAAGAGGAATTTTGTGATAGTATGTTATGAGAAGGTGGTTAGAATACCGTTGGAAGGTGATGAGATATTTCGAGTTCATGGGGAACGTACTTTGGGAGCCGCCAAAGCCCTAATGAATGCTAAGGTAGATGAAACTAGGATAAGTGATACACCCGTGGTACGAGATTTTATTGATGTGTTTACGGGAGATTTGTCAATGATCACCACGATGACAAGTTGAGTTCCGCATAGGTTTGGTTCATGGAGCGACGCCGGTCGCGAAGTCTCCATATCGTTTGGCACCCTAAGAAATGCAAGAATTATCCGGACAACTTCAAGAGTTGGAAGACAAGGGTTTCATATGACCTAGTCACTTTCCGTAGGGAGCACCCGTGTTATTCATGAAGAAGAAGGATGATTCTTTTCGTATGTGTATTGATCATAGGGAGTTGAATAAATTAACTGTTAAAAAAACATTATCCACTCCCTAGGAATGATGACTTGTTTGATCAGTTACGAGGAGCGTGTCCTTTCTTAAAGATAGATTTTCAGTTAGGATATCATCAGCTGCGAGTGCATGAGGATGCCATTCCAAAGGCAGCATTTCGAACGAGATACGGACATTTTTAGTCTACGGTTATGCATTTTGGGTTAACTAATGCACCAGCGGTTTTCATGGACTTAATGAACTGGGTTTGCTAACCGTACTTAGGTAGGTTTGTCATTGTATTCATTGACGACATTCTGGCCTACTCAAAGTCGAAGGAGGAACATGAAGTTCATTTGAAGTTGGTGTTGGAGTCACTGAGGAAGGAGAAGTTGTATGCTAAGTTTTTTTAAGTGTGAGTTTTGGTTGGAAGAAGTGCATTTTCTTGGTCACGTGGTCAACCATAACGTAATCACGTGGACCCGAGTAAGAGTGAGGCAGTGAGGAATTGGATGATTATTCTTAGGATTGGCGGGTTACTACCGACGTTCATTGCGAATTTTTTTTAGATTGTTGAACCCCCTTACTTCCCTAAATGAGAGGAATCAGAAGTATGAGTGGAGCGTAGAACAAGAAGAGGCTTTCCAGACTTTGAAGAATGATTTGTGTGATACCCCTAGTGGGTGATGCGTTGAGTAAAAAGAAGAGAGTGAAATCAAGACGAGTAAAAGGAATGATACTGGCAGCCCAAATTAAGGCGTTCAAGCAAGAGAACGTACTCGCGGAAAGGTTAAATGGTTTAAAGCAACAGATGGAAAGAAAAGGAGACGAGAGTTTGTATTTTATGGATCATATTTAGGTTCCATTGGTGGGAAGTGAAATGGACGAGGCCCATGCATCAAGGTACTTGGTACATCCAGGAGCGGATAAGACGTACTATAACCATGGAGACATGTATTGGTAGCCACATGTAGAAAAGGATATAGTTACCTATGTTAGCAATTGTTGAATATGTTTAAGAGGTGAAAGCTGCAATGTCAAAGACTTTTGGCTTGATGTAACAGCATGAGATACATAAGTGAAAATGAGATAGAATCACCATGGATTTTATCACTAAATTTTCAAGGTCAAAGTAGTAAGTATGATGTGATTTGAGTAATGGTCGATAGACTGACAAAGTTAGCTCATTTTCTAGCCATACAAGAAGATTTCAAGATGTGAAGTTGGCAAGGGTTTATATTGATGAGATAGTAGCAAGGAATGGTATTCTGGTGACGACCAACTCAGATTGAGATGGATGAATTACATCATGGTTTTGGCAGACGCTGCAAAAAGTGTTAGAGACGCGATTGGATTTGAGTACTGCTTAGCATCCTCAAGCGGATGGACAAAGTGAACATATGATTCGAACTTTGGAGGATATAACGAGGGCATGTGTTATCGATTTTGGTGGTAGTTATCAATTGAACATTCGGTGTGCTCCGTTTGAAGCTTTGTATGGTAGGAAATGTAGATCGCCTATTATATGGGCAGAGATTGGAGGAAGTAGTTTGATTGGACCTGAACTGGTACAGGAAACAACTGATAAGGTAGTGTTGGTAAAGGAAAGGCCCAAAGTGGCGAGAGATCGTCAAAAGAGCTATGTTGATTATGGGCGTAAGCCGTTAGAGTTAAGGTGAGAGATTATGTATTGTTAAAGGTGACGCCTTGGAAGGGCGTAGTTCATTTTGGAAAGAAGGGTAAGTTAGCACCAAGATATGTAGGACCGTTTGAGATCCTTGAAAGGATTAGCCTTGTAGCTTATAGGTTGAGGTTACCTGAGGAGTTGAATAGCGTGCAGGACACCTTTCATGTGTCAAATCTAAAGAAGTGTCTGGCGGATGCTAATTTGCATGTGCCGTTGAATGAAATCAAAATCGAAAAGACTTTACGTTTTGTTGAGGAACCCGTAGAGATTATAGACCGTGGGATTAGGAGTTTGAAGCGTAGTAAGATATCACTTGTGAAAGTTCATTGGAATTCAAAGCGTGGTTCCGAGTTTACTTGGGAGCGCGAAGATCATATGAAGTCTAAGTATCCTCAGTTATTTGTTGATCATGATGTTGACTCGACTAGTTAAATCTCAGGACAAGATTTCCCTAAGGAGGGGATAATGTGACAACCGTGATTGAGCAGGTCAATTATACCTTTAGAATGGGCTAAGAGTTCATTTTATGTATTTAAGTGTTGTGCTATGTGATTTATGTAGGCTAAGTGAGTTAATTATGTGCTTGATATCATTTTGAGGTGTATGGGCATCTCATTTTGAGTGTGTTTGAGTTTGGTGTTAAGTATTCCATTTGTTCACGTGTGGTGATAATGGAAATGAAAGACGTGTTGCATGCATTGCTACGTCAATAGTTGGATAATTAAGTGTTAAGTGTTTATGAGAAATGTGGCATTTTAGAAATGAAATAAGTGAGTGAAATATAGAAGTTTGTAGTAAACTTTCTAAAAATAGAAAGTGGTTTGGTGAGATGAAAGTTATATTTAGAAAATTGAGTAGTAGCGTTTAAGTGAAAAAGTTTAATCAAATTAGCTTAGGTTTTTATAAAAACTTAAGGTAATGAAGTAAATTAGTTAATTAATAATTTAATAAAAAAATGTACATATATATGGGGGGTTGCATCCGGTTTTAGAAGAAAAGAAAACAAAAATTGTTTTTTTAGATTAGGATTTGTTTTTAGATAAGTATATTAGGTAAAAGGTAAAAGCCCTAAACCCAAATTTTAGTCCATTATCCTACCCTAAGCCCCTAGAACGAAATTTCCTCCTCCCTATTGAAGGTTCGGTCGACCACAAGAAGAAAAGAAGAAAAAAATTAGGGTTTTGTTCTTGTGAAGAGAAATCAAGGTTTAGGTATGTTTTAATTAATCTTTTGTTAATTATTAATCTTTAATCATGTAATAATTATTATGATGGAATTAGGGTTTTATAAAATCTGTAAATTAATGATGTTTAATCATATTGCAATAATTAGGGTTTAATTAGGATCATGTGGGTGTATTCGTTAGGGTTTAGATCGCGTTAAAAACTTGATTTAGGATAAGCAGAATTTAGGGTTGTGTTTACGAGTGATTATCTCCATGATGGTAATAGTTTTTTTTGTGTTTCTGGACTCTAAACAGTAGCTCATTGAAAGTGTTGATAAATATTAATGGGCCTAAAAACATTAATAATATTTTTCACATCTTTACGTTTTGAAATCACCAAATTATAAAAACATTCAGCGTAAAATTATACGTAAACAAGTATTTGTAGTAAATATTTCATTTCAAACTGATATCACTCCATTGTATGATTAACAAATGGCTTGATTGCATTTCATGATCAAAGGAAACTTTTTATAAAATGTTTTATTTTTTATAAACATCACCATACATTTTTTTCTTTTAATAACGAAATGTTTGTAATCAATAAAACATTTTGAATTACACAATCTTTTTCGAACCTAAAACGGCTAGAAATAGTCCAGTAAACACCTCCCATGAATAGGACAAAAAGGAGCGTCTGAATAAGGGGCGACCCCCTTAATTACATGGGCGGCCCCTTTAATTATAAGGGGGCCGACTCCCTATTTAAGGGGCCGACCATGACCCGCTCCTCCTTTTTGTCCTATAAATACTAGACTATTTCCTATATTTTTCTCACCTTTTGCCCCCACTCAATTCTTTCTGCTTAAACAACCCACATATCCTCTCTAAAAATCCTTTGATCTTTTAATCATTAGCTTTGTTTCTAAGTGATCCAAGCTTAATTCCTCAAGTAGCAGAGAAGACATACTTTCCATCATCTAGTGAAAAAGTATTACACCCCAAAATCCATATTGCAATCTTGTTGCATCCATATCATACCTTGTAAATCTTTTGTAAATCTTATAAAGTTGTGTAGTTGTTAGGATTTGGTGATTGTTGTAAGTATAGTTGGATCTTGGTGATCCTTTTTAGTAGTGTTAGATAGTTGTGATATAAGTAGTGTGGTGAGAAGAAGTTGCAAAGGTGTGAAGTTGTGAAGATTGAAGAAGTTGTGTAGTCGTGATCAAGGTGTGAAGATAAGTTGTGTAGTGAAGTTGTGAAGTAGTTGTGAAGTCGTGAACTAGTTGTAAAGTTGTGTTGTGATTGATTGGTTCTAGCTAAGATTAGAACTCGACATCTAGCTTAGTGTCAAAAATTGATATAAGCAACGTTGTGTACGGTTTTCTCCGCCATAAGGGAGCTTGTTGACATAGTGAAGAAAACTCTCGAGTTTGGTGTTCGGAGAGTGGAGTAGGTCGAAGAAGAGCTTCGTAACCGAACCACTATAAATCCTTGTGTTGCGGTTTGACCTTTCCAACTCTTATCTTTTATTTACTTCTTCATATTTACATAGTTTCATATAGTGCAAGTATTGATTCAACAAATGTCGAATCTAAGTTTTATAAAACAAATTTTAAATATTAAATTAAAAAGCGGTAAACTATTCAACCCCCCTTCTAGTTTTCCACAATTGGTACCAGAGCCACGTTAAACAAGATTTTTAAAATAAATTGTATTTTAAAACTTGAATCGATCTATGGAATCGGAAAAATATTTAGAAGGGCAATCTATGCAAAGACCACCACTTTTTGAAAATGATGGATTTATTTATTAGAAAAATAGATTCGAAACTTATGTGAAGTCAAAAGATCTAGATCTTTGGCATGTTATTACCGATGGTGATTTTCCTTCTATTCAATTTAATCCCGAAACTAAAAAGGATGAAATTGTATCTTTTCATAAACAAGATGATGATCTTAAAAAGAAACTTGCAAAAAATAATGAAGCTAAAATGGTAATTTATAATGCTTTGCCACGTAAAGAATACGAAAGAATTTTTATGTGTCAAACCGCAAAAGAAATTTGGGATACTTTACTAATCACTCATCAAGGTAATAATCAAGTCAAAGCTAACAAAATAGATCTCCTTGTTCAACAATATGAACAATTTATGATTCCGGAAGAGGAATCAATAGATAATGCCTTTGCTAAATTTAACACTATTATTACTAGTCTAAAAGCACTTGATGAAAGTTTTTCTAGCAAGAATTGTGTTATTTTTTTTAGGGGGGGGGGGGAAAATTTTTTTTTTCTTAGGGCACTACATCCAAAATGGCGCGCGAAAGTCACGGCGATTGAAGAATCAAAGAATCTAACAACCTTATCTCTTGACGAACTAATTGGAAACTTGAAAGTTTATGAAGAAGTAATTAAGAAAGATGTAGAAACGGTTAAAGGCAAGAAAGAACAAAGTAGATCACTTGCATTAAAAGTGAAAAAGGAAGTAAGTGATGAAGATAGCTCAAGTTCTGATAGTGAAGACGAAGAGTATGCTATGGCCGTTAGAGGAATTTCAAGAAATTCTTCAAGGAGACAAGGAAGATTTAGCAAGGACAACACGACGGCGATAGAAAAAAATTCCAATGATAGTAGAAATGATGGTTATGATAAAAGTGATAGAAAATGTTTTTAGTTGTAGTGACCCAAATCATTAATATGGGAGAATGTTCAACGCCACCAAAGAACACCGATCAAAGGCATTTATTGGAGGTAGTTATGGAGAGACATTGGAGAAGATGAGGTGGAAAAGACTAAAGATGAAGCTTGCCTTGTAGCTCAAGCACCCGATGAAATATGCTTAGGAGTAAACTTGGAACCCGATGAGTGGATTAAAGATAGTGGATGCTCAAAACACATGACCGGTAATCGAAAGTTATTTTCTTCATACAAAGCATACAACGGAGGTAACGTAATTTTCGGAAGCAACTTACGCGGTAAAATCATAGGCAAAGGTACGATTTCTCAAGACTCCTTAATATTAAAAATGTTGAGCAGTAGTAACTTAAACTTATAACTTGCTTTAGGTTTAGGTCATATATGTGATAAAAGTGCAGTAATATTTACCGAAACACGATAGGCGAAAATAATCAAATACGAAAAAGTTATAGGTAAAGGAATTAGGAAAGGAGGGAATATATGTAATGAACTAGGAAATAAAACTGAAGATAAAATATGCCTTCAACATTAGATGAGAAATTACACATATGTCACAGAAGATTAGGTCATGCTAAGATGCAAACTAATTCAAATCATTCGCGTCTAAAGAATTAGTTAGAAATCTACCTAAACTTAAATACGACCAACATTTTTGTGACGCGTGCAAAGTTGGAAAGCAAGCTCACGTAAGTCACAAGGCCAAAAATATAGTCTCAACAACTAGATGCTTAGAACTACTTCACATGGATTTGTTTGGCCCCTCTGCCATACGAAGCTATGGAGGAAATCGTTATACCTTAGTAATTGTAGATGACTTTTACGATTACAATGGACTAGATTCTTAGCAAATAAAACTGAAGCCTTCGAAGAATTTGAAATATTTAGCAAAATGATCCAAAATAAATTAGGATGTTCTATTGTATCAATTAGAACGGATCATGGTCGGGAATTTGATAATGAAGTACAATTTGGAAAATATTGTGATTTAAATGGGATATCTCATAATTTTTCCGCTCCTCGTACTCCATAATCAAATGGGGTAGTAGAACGAAAAAATCGCACCTTACAAGAAATGAGTAGAACCATGTTAAATGAACAATCCATTCCTCAAAATTTTTGGTGCAATGCGATCGATACATCAACTTATATAATTAATAGGTTTTATAGACGTATTTTGGGAAAAACTCCATACGAGTGGTTAAGAGGACAGGGAATCCAAACCTTATTATTTTAGAGTATTCGGAAGTAAATGTTGTATTCTTAATACCAAAAGATTACTCTATACCAGTTCGACAAAAGTCGTATGAAGGTGTTTTCCTAGGATATTCGCAAAATAGTAAAGCTTACATAATACTTAACAAACAAACAATGAAAGGTCAGAAGAATCATTAAATGTATCTTTCGATAGGTACTTCAGTCCACCTAAAACATCACCATTGGAAGATGATGAATTAGTCGAAGAAGAAGCTATTGAGGTTAGTAAAACAAAACCCATAGGCAATGATCTTGAAGACATTTCATTAGAAAATAATCAAATAATAAACATTAAAGAATCTAAAAGTCATCCCCTAGAAAATGTTATTGGTAATCTAAATCAAAGAACACTTAGGTCGCAAGCTCAAGAGAAAAGCAATTTCTTTTGCTTTATTTCAACAATAGAACCTAAAAATATAAATGAGGCACTAAAAGATGAAAATTGGGTAATGGCCATGCAAGAGGAACTAAATCAATTTATAACAAATGATGTTTGGGAACTAGTCCCAAATCCCATGGATATGACCATTATAGGAACAAAATGGGTATATAGAAATAAACTCGATGAAAATGGGGTCGTAACAAGAAACAAAGCTAGGTTGGTCGCCCAAGGTTATAATCAACAAGAAGGAATTGATTACGATGAAACATATGCACCCGTAGCTAGACTAGAGTCCATAAGAATACTTTTAGCTTATGCTTGTGCACTAGATTTTAAGTTATACCAAATGGATGTAAAGAGTGCATTCCTTAACGGTGTTATCAATGAAGAGGTTTACGTGGCACAATCCCGGGATTCATTGACTTCGCAAAACCTAATTATGTCTATAAACTTAAGAAAGCTCTTTATGGTCTAAAACAAGCTCCAAAAGCTTGGTACGATCGACTAAAAGCCTTTCTTATTAACTATTTTATTTCTATAGGAAGGGTAGAAACACTCTCTTCACTAAAAATGGAAAGACCCAACATTATTATCGTCAAAATGATGTTGATGAATATTATATTCGGATCAAATTGTCAAGAAATGTGTGATGACTTTGCAAAGATCATGCATGATGAGTTTGAAATGAGTATGAAGGGATACTACATCTTTTTCTATAGGATTACAAATTAAAACAATTAAATGATGGATATATTTTTCAATCAATCAAAAATATATTAAGGAATTGCTTAAAGAAATTTGGACTAGAAGACTCTAAGTCAATGAAACCCCCCATGTCTACTGAAACCAAACTCACAAGGGACGAAGAAGGTAAGTCCGTAGATAATACCAAATATAGAGGCATGATAGGTAGTTTATTATACTTAACGGCAAGTAGACCCGATATCATGTTTAGTGTTTGCCTTTGTGCACGCTTTCAAGAGGATCCCAAAACCTCTCACCTGAAGGGTAAGTGTATCTTTCGATATTATTTAAGGCCACTAGCATTTGGGATTATGGTATCCCAAGGGATCCGACATAGAAACAATAGTTTATGCGGATTCGGATCATGCGGGAGATTACGTTGATCGCAAGAGCACTAGTGGTGTTTGCACATTCATGGGATGTTGCTTAACATCTTGGTTTTCAAAGAAGCAAACCGCTCTTGCTATCTCCACAACCGAAGCGGAATATGTTAGTGCCGGAAAGGCATGGTTCAACAAGCACTATGGATGATACAAGCTCTCATAGACTATGGCATTAGGTTAGACAATATTCCAATAATGTGTGACAACAAAGGGGCTATATACTAAGTTAGAATCTCGTTTAAAACACTCCGAACTAAACACTAGAAATTCGGCCACACTTCCTTCGTGATAATGTTCAAAAAGGGAATATATCTTTAGAAAAGGTCTCATCGGAAGACAACATAGCCGATATTCTAACTAAGTCACTTACACTGTGACCATTAACTACTTAACGCTTAGGTCTTGAATGTTGGAACAAAAATTGGATAGTTTTCAGAACTAAAAATTAATAATTGAACCATTTGTCAAAAATATGAGAAATAATTTCTCAACAGGTGGCGGCACACTTAATTCATAAGGGGCGGCCCCCTTAATTTTAAGGGGGCCGACCAGACTTTAAGGGGGCCACCCATTGGACAAATTTTTTTTTCTCTCTTATCTCTGTGTCTAGGCTTCTGTTTTGCACAAAAAATTAGGAAAAACCTATATGAAACCTTTTACTAATTCCTCCATCTAAATTTCACATAGTCCCATCTCATTTATTTTCTAAAGAAAGTCTTTCTCACAACTAGGATCACATGGAAATTAATTTCACATATTGTTGGAGTTATGCTAAAACATTTCTTTTTCATATGCATATGCATTTCTTACTTGTTGTTCAAAATTTATTTAATCTAATATATATTTCTTGAAAATTTGGTTGAGCAAAAATTAAATAAAGGAGCATTTGGATTTTTTTCTTAGGTCTTGCATGTCTTAGTGTCAAAATAATCACTACTCCACATTTGTTGCATTTAGGCACACACTAGTTTTTACACAAAAGTTTGGTTTATCTTGTTAATCCTCTTGCTAAGTAAACTTTTTGTGAATTATATCTTGTTTAGCCTTCCTCTTTTATCTTTAAATGTCTACATGCTAAAACTATGCATTATATCTTATTGAATGTTTAATTGTTATTGTGCTAAAATATCTTAATGCATAAAATGGATAGACTTGCTGCAAATCAACACCAAAACTGAATCCCTCACAAATTTTTGAGTAAAATCAATTTTTTTAAATCTGGGAAATGCCAGTAGGCAGCCCCTTTAATTCATAAAGGGCCCCCCCCCCCCCTTAATTTTAAGGGGACCGACCCCTATTTAAGGGGACCGGCCTAGGCATGCACGGGAAAATAGTATCTTTTCTTCTCTTTTTAACCAAACACCCCTAGTCTTAGCCACTGTTTCCCTAACTATAATAATTTATTGGAATTGATCTTTGAATGCTCTTACTTCCTTATTTGAATCTTTCCTCACTATAAATTACATCCCTCATTCATCTTCATCACCCATCGTCCTCACCAATGAAATTCTATCTAAACACACATCAACCCATCAAGGGTAGCCAAAATGAGTGTGAAACCCATTTTAGTGAAGAAAACAAAAATTTGCACCATTAAATGTACTCAATTCCACTTCACCAATACCAAAACCACTCACTCCTTATCATGAACCATCTCAAGAAAACAATCACCCCAATTAAACATTACCAAATCCTCACATCAAGGACACTTCCACATCACCTCTAGATGTTTCACATCCCTACTTCTATTTCACCATTAATCCACATGAAAACTCACACATCAATTAGCAAAAAGGTATGCGCAAGCAAGCTAATGTTTTTATAAAAACTTAAGGTAATGTTAATAATTAAGTAATTAAAAGATAATAAAAAAATATGTATAAATAAGGCCAATCGGCCGGTTTTTAGGATAAAAAAAAGAAAAACAAATCCTACTCTAATTAAAATTAGTAAAAGATATCTATCCTAAACCTCATTGTAAAGCCTATAAATACCAAAAACCTTCCTCCACTTGTATTTTTATGTTCCCAGCCGAAATCCTCATCAAGAAGAAAAAAAAGTTTTTTTTTATCAAGAACAAGTTGGTGGTTTAGTGTTTCAAGATTCAAGGTTTAGGTATGTTCAACTAAGCTTTTGTTTAATCATTCTTTAAATCATGTAACAAATTATTATGATGGATAAATTAGGGTTTCATAACATCTGTAATTAATGATATAATAAACATGTTATAACGATTATGGTTTAATTAGGATCATATGGGTGTATTCGTTAGGGTTTAGATCGCGTTAGAATTTGATTTAGATTGGGGCAGAATTTAAGGCTGTGTTGTTCGGCTGATATCTCAATGATGGTAATAGCTTTTGTCAAGTTTCCGGTGTCTATGACGTAGCTAAGAGAGTCTAGTTTCCATAACATCTGGCCTCGAAAGTTTTAAGGTCGGGAAGTCATTCAAATGTTGGTTACGAGAAAAGTGGTCAAAACAGTAAATACGAGTCTGATTTAGGGTAGATTACGAGGTGTAAAACCCCCACTTAAAATTCAAATTTAGCTTAGCCCTTTACAAGAGTTTAGGTCTATGTGTCTATTAGAAATCCCCCAAAGTAGAGATTCTTATTTGGTGTCTAAGTATGCTTTTTAGATCCAAACTTTTTAGTGTGCAAACAGATCTGAATTGGGACTGTTTTGAAGTTTGATTTTCTTAGGAGTACTTGTGCATGTAATTGACTCTTGGGAATCATAAGGTAGTTAATATACTCATTAATGAACATAGGTGATTTTTGGTTTGAATTATGGAGGTCAGTAAGTAAGGGTTTTGAGTACGTTAAGTCGCGTTAAAATTCTGCAGTTTTGAACAAATTGTGACTAACTAGTGAAACTTGGTAATGAAGTGGTTAAAGTTGGGCATGGTGTCGGGGTGACCCGTGAGGGTAACTAAACATCTTAGACATCCATCATATGATTGTTACATGTGCTTAAGCTTTTGGCTTAGTAGCGTGTAACGCGTGTTTGTTTTGATTGTTTAGTTTCGTGCAAGGATTTGGAATTTGCTTAAGCATCAGGTGAGTTTCATAGCCCCTCTTTTCTTATGATTTATTGGGGTGGAAATGATGCAAAGTGTTTGGAAATGTTTTGATTACTGTGATAATATGTTGTCAAAGATGCATGGACTATACGTGACTATTGTATGTTGTGTGCTACATGTTTTGTGATGTGATATTGAGAATTGTGAACTAAGTCAGGGGGGATCACCTGCGGGTATCCATGGCCTGTTTAGTGGAAGGTACTGTGGCCTAGCGGGCAGGATGGTTACTTTGAGAGTATCCACGGCCGGGGCTAAGGGGGTAACCACAGGGACCTTGGTACGATTGAGACGTCTTATAAATCGTTACTGGGAAATCGTGTAATTTGATTGTATTGGATTGGTTGTGCATGCTAGCCTGTATGATAGTTCATTTATTGTCCTGCAATGTTTTCTTTATTATCACAGTAATGCGTAGTTGGATTTTTATCATGTCTTAAACCTATGACTCTCACCAACTTTATGTTGACGTTTTAAGCATCATTTTTAGGTAAGTATCGTGATGATAAGAAGGATGTTAGGAAGAGTGGCTAGAGAAACCCTAGGCATTGCTTGTGGAGTTGTCTTTTCTAGTCTTTTCAGTTATGACATTTGTTTTGCTTGATACTTGTTTGTTGGAGATTGTTAGTATTTGGATCATTTTGTTTCGTGTATGACATTACTTTAGTAATGCAAGACTCATCTATCTTGTGTTGGGTATTGTCATGACACATAGTGTCCATTTGATTATTTCTTTCATTTAGATTTCTCTATAGTAGATACTATTGTGTTGTAATGATATCCATGATGTTACGCCTCGTGATTCCGCCTAGGCGGGGTGTGACACTATTGTACATCCTAATTGGTTTTGAATTTTCTTACTAAATATTTCGAATTGATCGAAGGCTTTGGTTTTGTCCTTAAGGAATCTAGTCCAAGTATACCTAGAGTAGTCATCTATTATGACTAAGGTGTAGCGGTTTCCTCAATAACTCTGTACGGTAGATGGACCGAAGAGATCCATATGAAGGAGTTCTAAGCATCTAGTCATTGAGATTGTATACTTAGTTTTGTGACTAGCGTGAGCTTGTTTACCAATTTTTCAAGCATCTTAGAAGTGTTGATCAAACTTAAGCTTAGGTAAGTTTCTAACTAATTCCTTAGATGCTAATGATTGAATGAGACGCATATTAGCGTGACCTAATCTCCTATGCCACAACGTGGAGTTTTCATCAATCATTGTTAGACAAATTTGGTCTTTTGGCTTATTTCCTAATTTCATCACATATAAGCCTTTCTTCCTAATACCTCTACCTATGACCTTACCATCCTTAGTGATTTCACTATCATGTTTAGAAAAAGTTACTCTACATTTATTATCACATATTTGTCCTACACTTAGCAAGTTAAATCTTAAGTTATCCACATGTTCTACATTATCTATTTTAAGAGAGTCATTAGAAATTGTACATTTGGCATTGATTTTACCACGAAGATTTCTATCAAAAATAACATTACCTCCGTTGTATGCCTTGTAGCTTGAGAAGAGCTTTCGGTTACCCGTCATGTGTTTAGAGCATCCACTATCTTTTATCCACTCATCGGGTTCCAAGTCGAATCCAAGGCATATCTATTTATATAAGACAATAACTCAAACATTTGGTCCCTAATATCTCATGGGTCCAAAGTTGTTAGTGCTAAACATCCTTTGCATTTGATGCAATTGGTTGGAATGTGGAAATGGAAGACACTGATGAGGTGTCATTTTGTACACTATTTCGAGGTCATTTAACCCCCTAAATCATGCAAATATGCCCATATTACGTGCTTAATCATTTGTTTTCAGGTTTTTAGCACTTGGATCGCTTTTGGAGGAAATATACGTGACTTTGGCTCATTTAGAGAAGAAACTGACAAGATTACGGGCCTACACCAAATTTCTTGAAGACTTATGCATACAGTGGCTGGAGACGGCGTCGCAGGCATAAAGCAACGCCATCATGATCTATCTAGTGACGGCGTCAGGAATTTCGCGACGACGTCAGGACGTGGCCGACTTAAAGGGGATCTAGAATCATCTAAGTGGCGATGGCGTCAGGATCACAAAGCGACGCTGTCGCGTTGATATCTCTATAAATATAAAGTTGTTTTTAGGTTTTAAGTGTGTAACTTTGGGATAACTTTGTATAAACCTAGGGAAACGAACCCTAGTTGTTTTAGGAGCTTTATAGGTTATTTTTAGGGCCTTAAAACCCTATTGTAATACCTTGAATCCATGTTTTAATCAAGTAAGGTTATTTATTATTAATCATTTAATATGTCTATGTGTTGTTTAATTGATTTATCTTCTTGCTTTCTTTATAACATGTGAGGCTAAACCCTCCTTTGTATTTATCTATGATTGCATGAAACTTAGATTGTAGATCCTTTTGATGTTGCTTCTTGTTGATGAATGTGCGCGTTAGACTTTAGAAAACCAGCTTTTGTTTGTATCGTTGTTGATATGTCTAGGGAAATGCGAGTATTGTAGAAAGGATACCATCGATAACAGTCTTCATAATACCATACCCACTATATGGTTGATCCCTCTTAAGTTATTTCAAATGCATTTAATATACTCTTAGGGGCCTTGTAATAGTCTTCATACTACCTTACTTGTGCGTTACCTTAACGGAATATTAAATAGACGGCGGGTTCGTGTAATCCGTTCATGACCTAAGAAATACTTACACAGATCATCACAAGTGTGACAAAGCAACAGATCTAGGAGAAGTAATCTGAGGAGTAGTGCATGATTAGGTAAATACAATTGTTTATCGTAAAGTTATCACCAGTAGATTAGATTATAATTAGTTTAGTTATTAGTTAATCAAACTAACCTCTCAAACCATTGATTTACCTGCTTTCTTATAAATATAAAAATACAAAAAAAATCTTCTCTCAACCCCTAAAATTATGTTAGACCGTGATTAAGCCTTCCCAACATATTCCCCTAGAAAACGATAACAACCCCCGAGGTCTTGCCTATACTTCACTGCAACGATTAGGTCAATGCCTAGGGAGTTGTAAAAACTTCTTGCTGAAGTATCTACGACATTAATCAAGTTTTTGGCGCCGCCTTCGTGGGGAATAGTTAGGTTTCGGATCATAGTATTAACTAGTTCAACTCACTGAATTCCCTTTTTCAAGTGAGAAATTTAGTTTCTGTACAATAGCTTTCTAGTAGTCTATCTCTTTTCTTTGGGTAATGTTTCATAATCCTATTCTCGTCAACCACCATGGGAGACGCGAATCCTATCCGTACTCTTGGAGATTACTCCAAACCTAGCCACGAGGGCTACATGAATACCATTGAGCTCCCCGTAGGGAATAATGTGGTACCTCTTCGACCCGACACAATCCGGTTGGTGCAAAACGGATGCTCATTCCACGGACTTCGATTAGAGGATCCAAACCAACACCTCAAGGATTTCTTGCGTTTATTTCAATTTTTCCTTCGCGGTCAAGCTAGCCACTGGCTTGAACGTCTTCCAGCAGGATCCATCACCACATGGAGGATCTTACTACTCGTTTACTTGCTCAATTCTTTCCACCAGGAAGGACTGCAAAACTCCGCAACGATATCCTGATGTTCCAACAACATCATGGAGAATCTCTATCTGAAGCATGGACTTGTTTCAAGGACTTACTACAAAAAGTCCCTCATCATGGCATCGATCGTTGGCTTCAAATCCAAATTTTTTATGATCATGTCTCATTTCATCTTAAGTGCGAGAATGACCGTGCCGTTTGCGAAAAAATCCGCAATAAAACCCCCGACGGATCTTGGGAAATCATTGAGAACCTCGCCCTCTATGACCATGAGGACTGGAATGACGCAAAAGAATTCGTTAAACCGGTCAAGGCTATTTCTACACCTCAAACCACCTCAAAAACGCCCTGACCAAAGACTTCTTGAGCTCGAAGACCAGATTACTTTCTCACTAAATAAACAAACCAGCGTTTAATCGGATTTAATATGGCTAATACGGTTTTATATTATTTGGCTTGTACCGCTCTTTTATCTTCTGATTGTTTTCTTGCATGTTTATTGTGTTTAGAATTGATTATTGTCACCATAAACCTGTGCCAGTCTCTCAGGCTAAAAACCCCCCATCATCATTAGAAATGTATATAGCATAGGTTTAACAAGTAATTAGAATTAACTTAATTAGATTAATTAAAATACTAATAGAATATAAGGTTAATGACCTCGCTCTTAGTGTTCGACACCTTACTTACCACGAAACTCCACCCGATCGGGTACACTGCCCGTTAAAGTGTTGTTTTAAGTCGGCTAAATATAAATTTAAAACTTGGTAATCAATAAATTGACCCTACACGATAGCACATCACTTAATTTATCGTTGAATGCTTGTTTATGTTTATCAATTTATACTTGTTTACGTGCTTAAGTATGCGACCTATCATTCAACTGGGTCTAGTCCTACATATTTAATGCGCTGCAACTTCGGTGTTATTTGGGCGTAGGCTAAGAGTCTGGGATAGCTCTCCATATTACAATTTATATATCTAGAATCATAGGATCACAAATATTGATCTATCCTTGCCTTTAGTTTAGTGAGCTTAGTTGATCCATAAGGTGAGAATTTAATTCTGTATATTAGTTTTCATGTAGTCTATCTTTTCTTTGTGTTAATTGTTTCGTAATCCATTCTCGTCAACCACCATAGGAGACGCGAATCCTATCCGTACCCTTGGAGATTACTCCAAACCTAGCTACGAGGGCTACAGGAATACCATTGAGCTCCTCATAGGGAACAATGTGGGACCTCTTCGATCCGACACCATCCATTTGGTGCAAAACGAATGCTCATTCTACGAACTTCGGTATGAGGATCCAAACCAACACCTCAAGGATTTCTTAAAACTTGTGGACTCACTTGACCTTGACAGTGAAAACAGGGAAAGAACGCGCCTGCGTTTATTTCAATTTTCCATTCGCGATCAAGCTAGCAACTGGCTTGAACGTCTTCCAGTAGGATCCATCACCACATGGGAGGATCTTACTACTCATTTTCTTGCTCAATTCTTTCCACCAGGAAGGACCGTAAAACTCCGCAACAATATCCTGATGTTCCAACAACATCAAGGAGAATCTCTATCTGAAGCATGGACTTGTTTCAAGGACTTTCTACAAAAAGTCCCTCATCATGGCATAGATCGTTGTCTTCAAATCTAGATTTTTTATGATCATGTCTCGTTTCATCTTAAGTGCGAGATTGACCGCTCCGTTGGTAGAAAAATCTGCAATAAGAACCCCAACGAATCCTAGGAAATCATTAAGAACCTCGCCCTCTACGACCATGAGGGCTGGAATGACGCAAAAGAATTCGTCAAACCGGTCAAAGCTATTTCGTACCTCAACCCACCTCAAAAAGCCTGACCGAAGACTGCTTGAGCTCGAAGACCAGATTAATTCTTTATCGTTTGTTTTATAATGTTTGAATGAATTTTATAATCATGCTTTGTTTGTTTTTAACTTCGTCTTATTTGCAATCAAATATATTTTGCAACAAAATAAGTGTGGGGAAATATTTTATTTTTAAGAACCAAATTCAAACATTTAAAATAAATTGTTTAGATTAATTTGCGTCAGTTTCAAGTCATATGATTGTAATGATTAATTCTAGTTTTTTATGCAATGATTTCTTTAGATTTAACTAATAAAATTGCGTGCAGGAAATTTCTCATTAAAAACGAAGAAGAATTTTTCACAGAGGCTGGAGGCGGCGTCAGGATTAACACCCGACGGCGTCGCGTCTCCAGGAATGTAAAAATTCAAATTTTTTAGTATTTCTGAAAAATAAAATGTGCAATATTTAAATTTTGTAATTTTGTTGCAAACCCGCATAAACCTATGATTATATCATTACCATCATCCTATCTTTATTGTTTTCATAGAGTCAAAACCCTAAACTCTTATTGTATTTATATCTATCCCGCCAATTTTATGATTGGTGTAGTTGTCTTTGTCTTTGATTACAAGTTATATTTGACGTGAAGAAGCTTAGAAATTCTTAGGAAGTTTCATTGGATGATTCTTGGAGGTTGATTTAACCAGTTATCGCATGTTTCTTCTCCATTATTGAGCAAACCAGGGGAGTACTAGTTTTTTTTTCCTTGTTTTTTTTCCCTTTATTTGTTTTACGGGCATTCAATAGAACATAGGACAATGTTCAACTTAAGAGTAAGGGTGGAAATAACCTAGAAACTAATTCCTTCATTACATTTTGCTTGTTCCTTAAAATGATAGGTAATATATCGAAACATAGCATAAAAAGGTAATTTTGACCCAAATTTAAATTTTTTATGACACATACCGACGAAAACCGAGTATTAATAAGGAAAAAAGAAAAAATGTCTCATGGATAGGAATGGTAGACTGTAGCCAAAAACCCTCAAAACTCCACCCTAAAAATGTGAGGTTTGCCTTTAGATCTTTAGGAATTCGGGTATCCATTATTGATACCCAAGATAATTTGTACCTTTAGCTTTCTAATGAGTTAAGGTTAGAAGCAGTCCATATGTGTCATGTACCATCGTTACGGATGGCGTATGTATGGTCTTGCACCTTATTCTAGAGATCAATGGTAATCCAGTATAAATTATAATGAGTTGTACCGTAGTATATAAAATTCCAGAACTTGTTTTTGTGATGCATCCCGAGACCGCATAGTAAGTATTAGGATTTGCTAGATAAGAGGCACTAGGATTAACCCATGTTTAAAACCTGTAATTGTTATTATGGTCACACCGATCATATAACTATCCCACACACCTATCCATAGCAACTCATTTTTTAGTGCAGGATACCCCTAGTACAACCCTCCGAGCCTATCCCTTTTCACGGTTTTCATAATTTTCTGGTTAAGCCAGACTATTAATGAAGAGCATTGTCACCCTTAAACCAATCGTTACACCTAAATCACCTTAGCCTACCTTGTATGTACTCACCTTTAGTACATTATTGTTTTAACCCAAGTTAATTATTGAGTACAAAACCCAAGTATTTGCTAATCCTTACCTTTTAAATACATTATGGGACGCATTGAATTCATGGTAAGTATAATATCTTATCAAAATGGAGAAGAAGTAATTTATTACCCCCCAATAGAGCTCAATAAGCCTCATGTTATTTTGATCCATCTCAAATTAGGTCATTAGTTAGATTATAAATAATCAAGTATGTAAAAGTTTAAGTGTAGGTGTGTATCTATAAACCCCCATGATGTATTATATGTTTAAACAATGGTAGAGCAAAAGTGTACAAAAAAAATATATATAAAAAGAGTAAAAAAATATACGGGCTGCCATTTGCTTATGTTTATGTTTATATTAGAGTCAATAAAAGAAAAAGAAAGAGATTGGTGTAGAGTTTGTATATCTTGTCCGAGTCTTTTGCTTAGCAACCAAACCAACGTGTATTCTTATAAATAATTAGCTAACCCTTCCACTCCAAATTCACCCAAATCCACCCAAATATATCCCATCCGTTTCCGTTTCCATTAATGTTCCTACACCCCACAACCCTTTAAAAGACCTCTTAGATAGTAATGAATAATGCTTGCGCCTAGCGGTGGAGGTTTGATCCTTTACCAAGCCTATGTAATTTATATGCAATGCCAGTAATGAGTGTTGATTTTCTGTTTTTCATAGTTGTTATAATTTATTATACACCCGAATGGAAAGAAGAGAATCCTAAACACTTATGAGAGGTGCTAGTAATACTTACCAGTGCTTTTTAATTACGAAGGTCTACGGAAGGATGTTTGGTAAAATATTTTAAAGAGTAGTTAAATGACCTTCATATTGCTATTGACTAGGTAGAAAATCCCATTAGCTTGAAGGACAATAAATCCTAAATGTAGAGGGTAATTGTGGATGAGGTGTCATTTTATACACTATTTCAGGGTCATTTAACCCCCTAAATCATGCAAATATTCCAGATTAACGTGCTTAAACTTAGTTTCAGGTTTTTAGCACTGTTAGCTTTTGTACCGAAATACACGTGACTTGGGCTCATTTGGAGAAGAAACGGACAAGATTACAGACCTACACCAAATCTCTTGAAGATTTATGCAAACAGTGGCTGGAGACGGCGTCACAGGCATAAAGCGACGCCGTCGTGATCTATATAGTGACGGCGTCAGGAATATCGCGACGGCGTCAGGACTTGGCCGACTTAAAGAGGATCTAGTATCATCTACGTGGCGACGGCATCAGGATTACAAAGCGACGTCGTCGCGTCGACATCTCTATAAATATAAATCCGTTTTTAGGGTTTTAAGGGTGTAACTTTGGGATAACTTTGTATAAACCTAGGGAGACGAAACCCTAAGTCATTTAGGAGCTATATAGGTCATTTTTAGGGCCACAAAAAAACCTTATTGTACTACCTTAATCCATTTTTTAATCAAGAAGGTTATTTTATATCATTAATACATTCAATATGTCAATGTGTTTGTGTTTGATTGATTTATTTTCTTGCTTTATTATAACCATGGCGAGGACTAAAAAAACCTGCCTTTGTATTTAATCTATGAATTTGCATGAAACTTAGATTAGTAGATCCATTTGAGATGCTTCTTTTTGATGAATGTGCGCGTTTAGGCTTTAGAAAACCAGGCTTTTTCTGTATCAGCTGTTGATATGTCTATGAAACGCGAGTCGAGAAAGGATACCATCGGTAACAATCTTCATACTACCTTACCCCTAATATGGTTGATCCCTCTTAAGTTAATTCACAAGCATTTAATATACTCTTAGGGGCCTTGTAATAGTCTTCATACTACCTTACTTGTGCGTTGCCCTAACGAAATATTAAATAGACGGCGGATTCATGTAATCCATTCATGACCTAGGAAATACTTATACAGATCATCACAAGTGTGACAAGACAACATATCTAGGAGAAGCAATCTGAGGAGTAGCGCATGATTAGGTAAATACATTTGTTTATCATAAAGTTATCACTAGTAGTCTAGATATTAATTAGTTTAGTTATTAGTTAAACAAACCAACATCTCAAACCATAGATTTACCTGCTTTCTAATAAATATAAAAACAAAAAAATAATCTTCTCTCAACCCCTAGAATTCTGTTAGACCGTGATCAAGCCTTCCCAACCTATTCCCCTAGAGAACGATAACAACCTCCGAGTCTTGCCTATACTACACTGCAATAATTAGGTACACTGCCTAGGGGATTGTAAAACTTCATGTGAAGTCTTCACAACCCTCACATGAATCATTACAATGTTCCGTTATGAATTTATTCTTGAGAAACTAATGAGGCCAAAATAATATATCTCTAACGCTCCATGCTACTTGGACCAGCTCTCAATCTTGATGTCCCAAACCCTGATTACCCGCCGCATGGAAAGGAAATGCTGCTGAGCGAAAAGCTCAGTGCGCGGATACAAAATAAAAGCAATACAGAACAAGTGAAGCATATTTGATCATGAACAATTATTCAACAATGGAATTCAAACGAAAGGTTTAATAATAAATTTAGAATCACAAAGATGGCATTTTAGTGAGATGAGTTCAATAGACAATGTAAAAACGATACGTTAAAAGTGCATGTTCGATAAGTAAGTTCAATAGGGAAAATCAATGCGTAAATTAAATGGGTGAGGTTTCAATGGGGCATGAGCTCAATACAATATACTAACACTTACAATAAGCAAGCATCAGCCAATAAACAATACAATGGGTACATGGACCTGCAGATCCAAAATACCAAACAATGGTGGATGATGTGTTGGGCACTACGGCTCCATCCACAAACAATAACAATACAATATCTATGGTCGACCAATACGCCTCCTAAAATCCCTTATCACACCAACAATGAGGAGACGCCGCAGACAAATCACACTACTACGGATAGTGTCACGCTATCGGTGTCACAATGACGCGGCCATGGTACCTCCATGACTAGTTAATAGCTCAAATACCCAGGTTTAAGAATCACAATATCAATCAATAAGGTTCAATAACAATAGGGTCCAATGACAATGAAGCAATAACAACGTGTCAATAACAATGAATCGAAGGGATCATTATAACAATGAGGTACTAACAATATATCACATAAAATCATTTGAACGATTCGATAACGATGGATCAATGGTCAAGCGAATGCACAATAGAAGTACTGGCAAAAAATACATACGATCATATTCGCAAAGAAAAGAATAAGATCAGATATCCGTACCGATAGTTCAAAAAATGAATACAAGAGTATTCAGAATCCGTACCTTAAAAGATATATAAGAATGATTATCCAAAGTCCAACTTATACCTCCGTAATCGATCTACAATAATTTATAAACCATTATTACTAATCCATTAGTTAAAGCTTGTGTCAGATTCTAACAAATATACTAGTTCACACATTCATTTAGCTTATTCCTAATATGATGTCATTTAGTCTATGCCTTCTTATAATCTACCATATTTTGAAACGATAACTATTTCGATAATTACTGGCTTGATCTATAAATGACCACAATCGTTATTCTGTTTATCAAAGTTTACATGGCCAAGTTACATATTGAAAACTAATTTTTGTGCATGCTATCATTTTAAGTTTACGTACATAAACATAGTATGGATGAACTAATTGTAAATTATAATCATATTTATAAAACATCTTCTTCCTCAGGTCCATGATTATAATTAATTTGGTTCGTAGTCAGTATCTATTATAAGGCATGAGAGTTCGGTTTATATTCATTAACGATGGTTATTCATATCGATTGTGTTTTCACTTGGTTAATTACTTCAATATAGTTATATTTTTGATGATGGTAGCCGTTCATAACTCATAAAGCGACAGAATTCGAGACATGAACTATTTATCTACTATATGAAGTATTAGAATGTGAATATGTGATTCTAGAGCTTACCTCCTAGCCGAACGGATACAGTTCGAGACTGAAAATGAATACGAGTAGTAGCACCGAATCAAGCTCGAAAACATACGAACAATAACACTATCGAAACTCAACACCCGCACGTATACGACCAGATGAACCCGAAGTCTCAGCCCTATCGACACGAACTATAAATCGAAACTCAGCCATGTACGAACTTCAGGATTGAGATGTGCTTGACGTGAACGTAGCTAGCACTCCTAAAGTATTCTCAGTTAACAGACGTATTTTATTTGGTGTTTTTTTGAAGTTATGCTATTGGGTTATCACAGTGAAGGTTGAGTTTATAGGGAGGTGCATGAACTAATCTACCAAATAAATTGGGATGTTTAGAAGGTGGGTTATTGACAAAGTATTTGATCAAGTAAATCTCAATGGGTTTTGTTTGAAATTCTTTAACTTATCTTTGTTCTATTTATTAGAATTTTATTTTACATGGACTAAATACATCTGCTTCATAATTCTAATTATATTCGGTTGTCAGCAATACTTTAAAGCCCATAAAACCAAATGAAAGTATACTTAGTTATATAGCTGGAATAAAATTTACATTACTATGAAACTTTTAATGAAGTACATAAAATTTGGGGTATTATAAGTTTGGTCTAATTTTTTTATCAAATTGCATTCGATTTTGACAAAAATCAAGTGTCGTGACTGGTCTAATTTTTAATTTTGACTAAATTACATACGTGTCAAAACCAAGCGTTCTGATTAATCTAATTTTTTTTTCTATAAGGTCGAATCTTATAAAGAACTCCGAAATGATGTAACTTTTTTATTATATAAAAGATTTAATTACCTAAAAATATAATTTAAAATTTAAATAATGTAAGATAATCATCTTTGTAGTTTGTACGTTAGAAATAAAACAAATAAATCCTCAAATTAAGATAAATAAAATCCTTAAGCAACAAGGATTAATGTTAAGCGTTGACGTTTGACGTGAACAAAACACAGACTTACACAAGACATGTAACATAACAAGTACAGTAGAATACTTGTGGGAATCAAACTCTTTTAGAAAAAAAAAACATTAAAAAGTTGTTGAATGTTTCAACCGACTTTTTATAAAATTTGATATAAATATCCAACACAATGCCACCAACAATAATTTTATAACAACTACTGTACTTTCTTCAGAGCCACTTGGATCCAAATTCACTTTTATTCGTTATTTTTTAGGTAACCCTTTTTTTTCTGCATTGAATTTGATTTTATTTGCGTAATTGCATGTTTTTTTTTAATGTATATGGAAACATGTATATGAATTATGAAGAACAAGAAGACCTTGACTTTTGAAAAGTAGGATTTTGTGACTGTTTGTAATCTTGATTCACACTGCTTTTGGTTGAGGTTCTTTTTTTCTTTGTTCTATGATGTTAAATAATATGTGTTTTTTATTCGGGGAGGACCGCACCAGGACCGAAAATGAGGAAAAAGGTGGACCGAGGATCGGACCGAAATATGTTCGGTCTGGTCCGATCCGTGGTCTATAATGCTTAGTCCTACATGTATGTGGCCTAACCAAGGTACCCGTTACCTTTTTTGACCCGTGACTGTTTCCGACCTTTCCTACGCACCTCCTGAATGTGTATCTAGTGAGGTTTGAACCCTTAAGCTCCTACACTAGGCCATGTGGTGGCGGTTAATTAATTGTTTTGTATGCATACATGTGTGTAACTGTGTAAATATTTTATTTATCAGAACAGAAGATAGAAGACTTTGTCTTTTCAAAGTCAATTTTCCGTGAATATGTGTCACATTAAACAATATTGTTCATCAAAAGGTTGATGCAGTGATCAATGATTTCCTAGCTTAATGTATAGGATTGCTTATTGCAATAAATGCAGTCATTTATAGTAGTTTTGAGGGGGTTTGGGATTGGTTATCCAAACTGCTTATATTCGTATTTGTAAGTGAAATAAGTTGCTTATTCCAAACTACTTATTTCCAAAAGGCAATAAGCAGATAAGTAGTTTTATTAGTGAATTCCGTACACCCTTTGGTTCACTTGATAAAGTAGAAAAAATATACTGCCAAGGATTTGCTAGGCTATTTACATGACAATAAATCTATTTACATAATATTAAAAGTAGTTGAATGTTTCAACCATCTTTTATATAAATTTGTTAGTCGTTGGCCACATTTAGTTTATTTACCTCCACTTCCACCAACAAAAAAAACCAAATAACAATCTTTTTTGTGCCACTTGTTTCTAAATTCACTATTAAGGTAACTCACTTTTATTTTTCAACATTCCATTCAAGTTTAATTTGGTTTTATTTGCATATATGAGAAAGGCCTTGACTTTAAATTGACTTTTGAAAAGTATGATTTTCTGTCAATTTTTGACCTTTATAGAATTGAATTGATTCACACATCTTTTAGTTTTAGTAATGTTGTTTAGGTGATCAAGATTCTTAATTAAGTTTAATTATAAATGTTTTGTATGCATACTACATGTGTGTAAATTTTTTTGTCAGAACAGCATATGGAAGACTTTGACTTTTGAAAAGTCAATTGCTGTGAATATATGTAAAGTTATACACTATTGTTGTTTTTACCGTAATAGTTGTTGTTATAATGTTTACTGTAGTGATTAATTGTTTCTTTTTTAGTTTTTTGGATAAATAATGCTTATAGGCGTTTAAGATAAGTATAATACTTACACTGGTTTCTTAGCCGAATGTGTATTTTTGTTTCTTTGGAGTGGATGGAGTATAGGGGTGTTTGGACTGCCTCTTAAATCACTTATTTGTTTAATATATTTTGACACAAGAAGTAAATGATTTTTAGGGCATTTCGGATTGGTTATCCAAATTGCTTATTACAAAATAAGCAAATAAGCAGTTTTACTAGTGTATTCCATTCTGTGTATAGGAGCATGATAAAGCGGAAAAACTATATTTGCAAGGATTTGATATGATAGTCTTTTTGTAGGAAGGTGAACAAATTGCTAATTAGGTAGATGTTGTGCTTTTTTAGTTGTGCATGCACCTAACTTTGAGTTAAACAGCTAAAAGTACCTTTTCATGATGGTTAAGTGATACTAAGATTTCTAGCCGTTAGGTCAAAAATAGTGATCCATAATTCTTTTTCTGATCTTTCAGTTTTTAAGCAACCTTTTAAATATATATATTTACCTATCGTTTGACATGAGTTTAATACAGACTTTAAGTAGTTAAGAAATTTGGTATAAATTGCAGATTTTGTGAGGACTAGAAATATGGGTGGAAAAAGTTCAAAGAGGTCTTATTCAAGCAGGAATTCATCATATGACTCGACATCAAATTCGAGGGCTTATCCGCAGTCACCATATCATCAACCGGCGTATACTCAACCACCACCATATGCTTCCCCTTCTCCTTTTCCAAGCTATTCTCAGCCAGCTCCTACAGTTAAGAGGAAGCTTGAGAGGAAATACTCGAAAATAGATGACGACTACAACAACTTAGAGCAGGTAACATCATTCTTTATGTCTACGAATACTATAAGCGTCAGTTTCAACCCATTTATGTGCCAGATGAATCAACTTGGTTAGCTTTTATTGGTTACGGTTTAAACAAAAAATAGTTTAAATTAGCAGAAACGGGTCAAACAGGTCACCTGTGTCTATTAGTTATTTAGGAATTTAATCAAACTTAGGCGAAAAACATTGTTTGGTTAAGCAGAACCGACTCATTTTAACCCGTACTCCAAATTACCTGTTTTGATGACCCGTTAGCCAAACCGCCTAACCCATTGGGCTTAATTAACAATGTAATATTAACTCTGAATTTCGACAAGTATGATATATTATTAAGTCAATTGGTTTAGCGTCATTGTTGTGTGTCCAATAAGTGAACAGTTAATAGTACGTTTCATTTATTGGTAGTAATAAGTTGATAACAAGTTTCTTTACTTTCACCAGGTTACTGATGCTCTTGCGCGTGCTGGTTTGGAGTCATCAAATTTGATAGTTGGTGTAGATTTTACAAAGAGCAATGAGTGGACTGGTAAAATTTATTATTGGATATTTTTCTATAATTTTATATAGTTCTTAAGGGTGGCAGTTTCGACTCATTTACTTATTAATGGGCCGATTGGATTTTTGTTAAAGTCCTTTAAATACATATAATATAAAGATTAAGATTATCACTATAATAATATTTTTTTGATTATAATTAACACATTAATTGTTTAAAACAAATATTTTAGAATATGGACCTAACAGTAATTTTGGGCCACCGTGAACCATTTCGTACTGTACTAAAATGACCTGTTTTGCCACATCTAATAATTAAATACATCTTCGGCCCATTAATTGATCTATCTCTAATTCTCTATTGATGTTAGGTGCAAGGTCATTTCAAAGGCGCAGTTTGCATGACATTGAAGTTGATAGGAACCCCTATGAGGAAGCAATATCTATAATTGGAAGGACATTAGCTTCCTTTGATGAGGATAATTTAATTCCTTGTTATGGATTCGGGGATGGTATGAAATTCTAAATTTTGTAGTTTAACTCGCTCAAGTCGTTGAATTTTTTTCGGAACTGAATTGATATTTTTATTTGACAGCTTCGACTCATGATCAAGAAGTTTTTAGCTTTTACCCGGAAGACAAATTTTGTGATGGATTCGAGGATGTTTTGAGACGTTACAGAGAATTAGTACCTCAATTGCGGCTTGCAGGTTGGTATAGCACGTATATCATTATAATCGACTATAGTTTGAAGTTTATTGTTCTTGAAACTCATGCCTTTGCTCCTTTCTCTGTCTCTTAAACAGGACCTACATCATTTGCTCCTATAATTGAAAGGGCCATTACTATTGTCGAACAAAGTGGTGGTCAGTATCATGTCTTGTTGATCATTGCCGATGGTCAGGTAAGTTAAAAAGTAATGTTTAGTTTCATATCTGCAATTTCGGTCTGTTTGCTTATAAATTGGTCAATTCTCAAACGGGTCAAAGATAAATGTAACATGTTGAAAGTTGTTAAAAGGTTTTCTTAAAGCATATAACCTCCTGAATATTATATTTAAGGATTTAGATTATTGTTGTAAAGAGACTCTTTTTTTAATCATAATTAGTTCAGTAATAAATACTGTCATTGTTTTGAAAAATGGACAAAAGATGTTTGCAGGACAACCGAATGAGGCCTAAACTGTTCTGAACAGTACTAAAAATGGCCCATTTCACTCAAATGGGTTTGACTCGTTACCCGACCCACCCACCCAATTTTCCACCATGTACCTTTCTAATATGTTGCTCGTCGGCTAAAAGTTACCTTTGTCCACAGGTCACAAGAAGTGTTGATACCGAACGTGGCAATCTAAGTCCACAGGAAAGGAAAACAGTCGAGGCAATTGTGAAAGCTAGGTAAATTCTAACCGTCCTTTTTGTAGGTTTTTACAGTTCGAAAATATTCAGTCGGTAACCAAAATGTTTCCTTTTTTGTTCTTTCTCTTTTATAGCCAGTACCCATTATCAATAGTATTAGTTGGTGTTGGAGATGGACCATGGGACATGATGAAGGAATTTGATGACAATATTCCTGCTCGAGCTTTTGACAATTTCCAGGCAAGTAGATGTGTGTTATGTTTATCTTGATTCTCAAACTTCCCCAAAAGGGGAACGGAGAATGGGTGGGAAGGATGAATGTCACCCAAAGTCTACATTAAATGTATACAGCCACCTAAATATGTTTTATGTAACCATAGTTAAAACTTCCATTTTCAATAAAAGTTTCTTAAAAATGGACAAACACTGTTGGTTGGTCAACCCAGCTAGACCCATTTGACCCATTTTAAAAAACTAGTTTGACCTCTTAAGACACCTCTAATTTCTACCGCATAAGAAAGTGATGCGAATTGTGTTTGTTCCATTGGAGTTTGAGTGGTTTGTTAACATAACTACCAGTCAACCAAAATGATCTGCAACACTTTTATTAGCATTAAAACGAAGGAACTAATTTTCTCTAACATGTATTTCCGAATTCTTGTGAAGTTTATAGATTTATCTCTCATGTACTGAAGTTCATAGGGCCCACATATATTTACATTAATATTGTGTTTATAGTATTTTCAATCTCTGAGTAAGTTTTTTTTGTTTGTTTGTTTGTTTTAGTTTGTGAATTTCACAGAAATTATGTCGAAGAACATGAATGCGTCTAGGAAGGAAGCAGAGTTTGCTCTTTCAGCTTTGATGGAGATACCTTCACAATATAAGGCTACACTTGAGCTCAACATATTAGGGTGAGTTTTCAGTTGCTCCTTATGCTCTAGAGTAGTTAAATAACCTTTTCAGACAACTGATATACACACATATATTAAGAACGAAAACAAATACGACATTCCAGTTGCCAACTAGGTGTTATTTATGCTATTTTATCGGCCTAGTATGGTGTTCCATTTAAACTTTTTAACTTTGTTATATTTATTATAGTTAACCATCTTTTATTAGACCATAAAAAAAATTAAGTTCTAATATATTGGTTTATGGTAATTACCTGCTTAGTGCTTACTGAAAACAGAATTCAGAAGAAAGTTACATGTTTATGTAATTAGCTCCTTTTACTAAATCTTTTTTGTTGCATTTTTGTGAATATCTTCTTTATCTTATCTTATCTATTACTATATTATAAAAAGAGGTCTTGATTTAGTGTGTAACCCTTACAATTTTACACATAAGCAACAAATAGTTTGTCACCGTTAAGCACTTGACTATCTATCCACCTACTCTTCATTTATCTACGCCATCTCCATCTCCACCATCACTCTTCATGAATGTGTGAAGTACATAAACATAGCATGGTGATCATTATATCATGACATATGTTTGATGGACAAAAACATTCTTAACGACAACTACAAAACACATGTTTAGCATGTTGTGAAGTGCATAAATATATTAAAAGCTTTTGCTTCACCTACTCTGTTATATGATCATTGACATTGTTTGAGTGTTAGTACTAACGATCATGGGCCGTGTTTAGCACGGCCAAAAACCTTCACTAGTCTTCATATACGTAAACCACCACTATACGAACAAAACCCGGCTATATCCTGCAAAGACCCGGCTAGATCCGGCTATTCCGGCCAAGACCCGGCTACTGCTAGACCCGTTTTAGACCTTTGTACTAGAAATTTTGCATGCAAATTTGATAAATTTTAGTGTTTGTTCTTGCAAACTCGACTGTAAAACCGTTTTAAACTCTATTTACTCATGGAGTCATGGTACATATATTAACGGTAGATTATATTACTACTTTTATCAGGGCTCGTCGTGGGAACACTATAGAGAGAGTTTCTCTTCCCCCGCCAGCTTATAGTGGACCAAAGCAGCCTTCAAGATTTAGCAGCTTCCAAGTTGCACCTACTTACGAGAAAAGAGAAACATCACGATTAACTAGTTTCCAAGGTGCACAGAGTTACGAGAAAAGGGATATATCACCTAACACAAACCATCATGGAAGTTCTACCTCGGACAACAATGTAAGTGTCACAGTCTATTAACATTGTCATCTATATTCTTAGAAAGTTATATAAAATTATCACTTTTTTCGCGTTTAAGTCCCTATTTATCTCTACATTTGCACGTATAAATAATCACAGCGAAAAGCTCATATATTTGTTATTTGCAGCTTTGTCCCATCTGCATTACTGACCGAAAAGATATGGCCTTCGGATGTGGCCATCAGGTACATTTTCTACATATACCTTAACTTAAAAGAAAACTAAACGTACAAATAAGCTAATTTATTTTCTCTATCGTATTTTCAGACATGTTGCGGATGTGGAACAGACCTTCAACTATGCCCTATTTGTCGGAGTCACATTCAGACCAGAATCAAGCTTTATTAAACGTTACAAGCCTAATCATCTGACGTTTTGTGATCTTGTAAATTATTTACACAAACACACAGTTTTTGTTGATTTTCTGTCGTCATTGTGATAATTAATCGTATATGAATTGGTTCACCAAGGTGTCTTTTATTCCAGAAATTTTGCCAAATGTTAGGGTAAGCTTTTCTTGTGATCTTGTAAAGTAGTTGTATAAATGGTCTTATTTTTAGGATGTACCATATGCATTTCTTTAATAAAACAATCGATTCGAATATATAGTTTCTTACCTACAAATACCTTAGATTCATTCCATATTTCCAGTATTTCTATCTCATTCTCTAATGGATGGTACACGAGCCTCGTGTAGGTCTCTCGAGTGCTTCATACTCGTTCTTTTATTATTCAACCGAGCTGTATGGAGAAATACAGCCACAGGTAACCAATGGAACTGGAAACTTCTTTTGAACAATACGGGTGTTGTGGCGATGCACATGGCGGTGACCCATGAGAACAACGTTCTCATATTCGACCAGACTGGTGCTGGCCCATCGCAATACCGACTACATCGATGCAAGGCCCGTCATAGGTCAGGGGACGACTCGTCATGCTATGCACACTCTGTGGAGTATAATGTGCTGAAGAATAAAGTTCGGGCTTTACATCTTGCAACTGATACCTGGTGTTCATCTGGCTCATTTATAAGTAACGGAAGCCTTTTACAAACGGGTGGTAACGGGTCGGGTTCGAGAAAGGTGCGATATTATAGACCGTGTACTAATAACCAATGTGATTGGCAGGAAACAAAGAAGGAGTTGACGGTTAGGCGATGGTATGCTTCGAGTTTATATCTCCCACGTGAAAATGGTGTTATTGTTGTTGGGGGACAATCGGCTTTTAGTTATGAATTTGTACCTGGTCCGAGTAAACATTACAACCTCCTCTTATTGCACAGTACGTATGAACGGAACTCGAAAGGGAACAATTTGTACCCTTTCGTACACTTGTCAACCGATGGACATTTATTCATTTTTGCCAACCGGAACTCTATTCTTTTAGATTATAGACGACATACTGTTTTAAAAACGTTCCCAACAATCCCGGGAAAGGGTGGACGAAGCTACCCAAGCTCTGGTTCTTCCGTGATCCTTCCTTTAGATCATAGCAACAACTTCACTAAAGTTGAAGTCATGGTTTGTGGTGGTGCGGCTAGAGGGGCTTACCGTGCAGCTCAGAATGATAGATACTTACCAGCTTTAAGATCGTGTGGGAGAATGGTGATCACCGGGAGAAACCACCGGTGGCGAATGGAGAACATGCCAGGCCCACGGCTTATGAGCGATATGCTAACATTACCAACAGGCGACATTCTAATCATCAACGGTGCTAAACGGGGTTGTGCAGGATGGAATAGTGCAACACTTCCTGCTTTCGAGCCTTACCTTTACAGACCCGATCACCCAACTGGCCATCGGTTTCAAGTCCTAAAGTCCACTAAAATAGCCCGTTTATATCATTCATCTGCGGTATTAATACCCGATGGTAGGATTTTAGTAGCAGGAGGGAACCCAAATAACCGATACATGTCACATGGGGTGGATCACCCAACTGAGCTAAGACTACAAGCTCTCGTCCCAGACTACATGAGCAACCGCTACGATCATCTTAGGCCCAAAAATGTGACAATCATTTACCCCGAAAACGCAACTAGTATAACGAATGGGAACACTTTTGGTGTTAGTTTTGTGTTAGGGTCCGCTTTGAATAACACAAACGTAGTGGTGTATGCACCACCTTTTACTACCCACTCATTATCGATGAATCAAAGACTAATAAGACTCGAGTGTATGAATTTTGAAACGGTAAGCGAGAATTTACTTGAGGTGACAGTGGTGGCTCCTACATCGATATACGTGGCCCCACCAGGCTTTTACATGCTTACGGTGGTTCATGACGGGATTCCAAGTAGATCGGTGTGGCTTAGGATCATGTAGATTGTAGGTAAAATGTTGCTGCATACTTTTGTTATTATAAGAAAAGAAAAAAAAGATTGCTTGTTATTGTTAAAACACATGTTTTCCATCTAGTAAATATAACCAAAATGAACTAGTTTATATATGATCTTAACTTAATTCATGTCTCTAATTCGTAGAGTTTATGCAAACGAATGTTCCCTTCTCTGTATGACGGATGTTGGAATTTAACAATCTAGTTAACTATTAACTCTTACGAGTACGCAGCGGATTAGGATCTAGTTTAGCATATATAATTAACATACATTAAAACACAATAAGGGATATGAAAAATAAATAGAGAACATACCCTTGTAGACAACTGCAAGTAATTGAAACCGAGAATAAGAAACTAGTGACTAAGTTGTCACCTCTACGGTTGCTCACACAACACGTCGAACAAGTACGTCACGATGCTAGTCGTTGCTTCACGTAAACAATCAAACAAACTTGTGTTCATTGCTGTGGCTAAAACACGATCGACTAGTAATGTCTGATGTTATAAGAGAATAAAATATGCCAAACCAAAGGGATTAACAAAGATATAAATATCTTTGTTTTTCTAGCCTTTTAATGAATGAAAAGTCAACACCTTAATGGTTTAAGACTTTCTGCCGAATGGAATAAACAAAGGAAACAAAAGCAATTTTCCTTATAGGAGATATGAATATATCGTATGTATTTGTGTGGGACTTTGTGAATAGGATGAATTAAATGAGAAGAGGTATGAGGTGTTTATATAGCACCTCAACCCTAGTTGTAGATAACTCTCAAAAAACTTTGTAGACTAAACTTCAATTTTTAAGCTTATAACAAACTCTCTATCTTATCCCTGTTAACCATTCTATGTATTATCACTATATGTTTCAACACAAATACCTTTATAGAATACTTCAAAATTGTCAATTTTGGGAGGAGAACAAGGGTTTCAATTTCGACGCATTATAAGCCACTTTCTCCTTTTTTTATTTAACGGATATATAAAGTTAGTTAAGCGTCCAACGGAAACTAACAACCGTTTAAATATATTTCGTGAAACATATTATATATTTAATAAATATAAACGAGTTATATATATCATATACATAATAAACGTACTCTTCGTGTCTTAACGTGTGTGCCCCCAATAGGCTCAAACATTTCTAGTCGTATTTGTGCGTATCCAACTACCATAATCTCAAAGCTCTCTATTTGAGCAGTTGGCTAGTACGCAGACTGTCCCCTATACTAAGGACGGAAACGTCTAGCAACACTCACTTATTCGTTTTTTGAAAGAGATAAAAAAGTGTCTGAGATCATTGTTTTGTTAAACTATTCCTCAGTAGTATGGTATTTATATCTTTGCTATAATCATCCCTTTGTTTAGATACCGTTAAC
Organism: Tanacetum coccineum; assembly: GCA_026074375.1. Classification (NCBI taxonomy): domain Eukaryota; kingdom Viridiplantae; phylum Streptophyta; class Magnoliopsida; order Asterales; family Asteraceae; genus Tanacetum; species Tanacetum coccineum. Next base: position 20,940 of record BQNB010027471.1, on the reverse strand, counting down.
TACTATGGATATGGATTCTAACTCATTCCTTATTGTTTAACTTTTTAGATTATCGTTGTATCTGAACTTAATGTCAGATATACAAAATGTAATCAGATTCCATCCTTGCATTACCCTTGGGTGCGGTTCATCTTCAATTTCTGATTAATTCTGGATGAGAGCCGCCATATTGGTATTTACTGTAAATCAAGTGGAGTAATGGATACAAGATTCTTTGTTTGATTATCTAAAAGTGTAGTGAATGCTGTCTTCACATCTACTTACATATAATTGCCTTTTAACTACCATTTTTAGGCTTTAGCGTTTGGACTTAGAATTAAAAAGTGTTATACAACATACAAGAACTTGTTTGTATTCTAATGATTTGCTAAAGGTATGATCATTAGACTAACCTATTTTTAGTGTTTCACTCACGGACTAAGGATCAATAATGTAAATATTCGTAAGGTGGGGTTTTTGTGCCAATACCGTGCATCCCTTGTGGTAATTAACATGTTTGATGTTTCGCGCATTGGGGTGGATCGGGAACCATCAATATGTCCAAATATATCTAACCAACGTACTCACATATGTGTCTTATGTAACAATACATTCCATTATTGTTACGACACAATGCGTACATGTTTAGCGATGATGATAATACATTCTAGGATGTAAGTGACACTGCGATACAGCATGATGACCAATTATTTATTGTCGTGAATAACAAGATACTCACGTATCTTCATCATCAGAATAGTAAATAATTTTCTTTTCATACCACCCAATTATACCAAATGACTAAAATATAACAAATGTATGCAATTATCGTGGAAAACTAAAATTAGCAAGTTGAAATTAGTCCAATGTATCCAACATTTTCAACTATTTATTGTTTACTAAATCAAAAAAATTCCCCCCCCCCCCCCCCCCCCCCGATCAAAATGAGACAGATTGAAATAGTTTATGAGTTTTTCTTTCAAGAATACTTGTTTCTTTTCAAATTCTATAAATGTTGGTTGATGATTTTGAATGAAATGTTTTATGTATGCTTGGTGTAGTTTGGTATTTTTGCTAATACTATTGCATTATCATAGTATGAATGTAACGATCAATCCTTTAACGGCAGGTTTTGTATCGTCAACTATTATTACATATCTCTAGACTGTAATATTTATTGTTTCTTAGAAATGTAAAGTATTCTCATTCTTATTATGTGTATTGCATTCATGCTCTTTTGACGTAGCATATATTGTTAGAGATTTATCATAAATTGATTAGAAATCCTAAACTTCAACTAGAATTGAGTATTTTTGGAGATATTTGTGTACAGTCAAACAACACTATGCCCTTATATATTTCGTAAACATGTTGTTTTGATACACAATCATCTAAGAATCACTCATGTCATATTACGATACTTGTTAATCAGATCGATCTGAAACACTCGCAATTCAGATGTACTGTATGTGTTAGTCTATCGATTTGCGTCTAGTGCCATAAGTTACAACCCAGTTGCTATTTACGTACATATAAGCAATTCATAACGATGATAGCGAATCCTTTCTATTTAACAAAAATCAAGGTTTTTATCTCATGTATTAAATTATCTCAAGCTGAAATATATATTAAGTAGTTGACTTCAATGATGTATTGTCATTGTGTAGGGAACTTACTTCGTTCCGCATATGTTTATTTATACTTAAACACCTTCATTCGCAACTGGTCGTTTGCTTGTGATTTCCTAGATTCGCACATGTGAAGTATTCATTCCAACTATTCATGGATATATTAACATCTATAAATTTGATTAGGAATGATACCTTTCCAATCGTTAATAATACAAATATGAAATTGAGGAAGAGAGAAGCATAATGCTCCCACTTGTGTCAGTGTACTTAGGAGTTCCAGCATCTATAATTTTACCCGCTGTTACCTTATTTATCAACAAAATCATTATTGTGCATCGTAAACTTTAAAGTAGCTCTAGCTCCTAGATGCATGATCCAAGCCCGTCACTGTGGTCTTCTATTATCTTGTATACTGATAAAAGTACTATTTTAAACTTCTTTATAACCTTTTCATTAAACTCCGTCCTCGAAAGTAATCGTAGAGAAAGAGTTATTAAACTTAGTGCTGTTCATATAACAATATACAGTTATCTTCATAACTTCGCTCTATTGTAATTACAACACCGTCCCCACGCAAGGGAATCATTATGAAAGAGTTATGATCGTAATTTGTCATATGATAGATCAAGGAAACACTGTACTGACATTGTTCAATCTTTATATGAATTACTCATGCGTGCTAGAAATAGCAAGTATTTATCTTTACGTTAGCTTGGTAAGATTATTAAACTATTGTCCTCCGGTCCAGGCGAATTAATGTGTATACAATTGTCTGTATGAGTCTTTCTTCAAATAATAATCTGTTTTATAACCTTTCAGATTAACTGTTTGCGTAACAGTTTTAAGATCAAGTCTCCAACACTGATTTGTCTTTTAAGGATTAGCATCTCTTTCATTCATGAGTTCTGATAATTTATCAGATTCAGATCTGATCATAATTCATCTTATCTAGTTATTGCCAGGACTCTAATTAATGCAACCCTTTAAACATATAGTCCCTCTAGCATTGATATAAAAAATATCACTTTTTTTACGCTTGTGATGGATGAGGTTCCTACGGATTTATGATATGAGACGTCTGAGTTATCGTAATGTAATACTTTAGGTTCAACATTTTCACGTTATAACAATTAAGTATGGATTCATCAAGCAAGAGAGAATTCATAGATTAAGCGGTTGATGTATGTTCTGTGTGTCTAGAATTTCCTTTAAGATTTATGATGCCCCTTACTTACTTTTTGCTAAGAAGAGACGGTAGATGAACTTCTCTGTAATGCTGTAAGAATATATCTATAGCAAACAATTAAAAATTGTCTTACTTGGACAACAAAATACATTTATAGTGTATTCATTGTCTCTAGCTGCGCGTTAATAATATGCTTCATATGGAGTATTAACAATTTCAGAACTTTATCAAGACCATCAAGTGAACGTATGTCACTCCCCTCATATCTATAAATATATACAATGTCTTGAATACCTTAGCTCTCATAGGCCTTGGATTCTATATTGAGTGGTATCTCATGTACACACGATAGAATTATCTAACCTTGTCGATTTTAGAGGTTAGAGGCCATTTAAGCTTATCAATATTACCATAACTATTTGGAATTGTGTAGTTTTTGTTAATTTCCACACACAATATGACATAACCATAATTAGTGTGATAGGTATTCTTGACATGTGGTTGTATCTTGGAATTGTAACATCCATCAGAATTACCTTATGTGTATAAACTTAAATTCTCTTGTGGAGTCTAATGTCTGTGTCAATTATGGTCAAGCCAAAGAATTACAAAGTATTTTAAATCCCAAGTGCATGCTATAACGTAGTATATCTTTTGAATCAGTACAAATAAGACTCTATTGTTCATGTGTTGGCATCGAAGAGAAAACCTGTAAACTGTGTCAATTTACGTTTCTGAGTGTCTTTGGATATATTCAAGATTCCTTTATGTTAGACTATATGTTCATGTGTTTCAAGAAAACAGAGGCATGTCATGTTAATAACGTTTTCAAGTCTCTAGTAATAATTCGTTTATGGATACAGATGGTAATGTTGTTATGATCAACGAAGAACACAACAATTCTACTACTTACTTTATGCTTATTTGTCATGGATGGAAATTCAAGGGTTCTCTCTTTATAATTAGTGTCTTAACAAGTACATAAGTTATATCTATACTCAAGTAATTCAGTGATCGTTTAAGATACTCTTAAAGTTCAATGATAATTGTCAAGTTAATTTCTGACCCCCTTACTTTATAATACATGATTATCTAATTACCAATAATTTATTTTTGACTAAAAGATCATGTAGTCATGTTATCTGAAGTTAGCTTTATAATAGAATGCTTGCATCTAATGTAACTTAGTGGCAATCTAATACTAACATCTCTTGCTTGTTGTTACTTAAGTCTTCAGTAGAGTTATTCAGTTTTCTGTACCGCTAGTAGCGGTCTAAGAGAAATCCAATAATATTATTGTTATATGTTGTTCCTTGCACACAATTAAGGATTCTCCCACTAGTGTTCGACGACAACATGTTCCTATAGAAGACAAACCTTACACAAGCGCATAGATTTGTTTAAACAATATGATAGTGTCATAGTATTACAAGTTTGATATTCAAACCATAATGATGAATAAAGGAATTCAGTGAACATTGTGAATTATTATTTTATAGATAACATTTTAGGAAAGCAACACGTAGTTATCTTATAAAATAAAATGCAATCTTCCTTTAAACAATGGTTGTTCATATTCGGAAAGTAATATATTATTTCAAAGCAAGCTAGAAATAATATGGGCAACTTACAAGGAAATGAATCTTGTAGCTCCCACTGAAATTGACAACCTCACATGAATGTAATTTCAGGTATAAAACGCAAAGCTCCCACTGGATTTGTCAACATTGTAAGTGTTACATCACCAGTAGAAAACAAATAGCGATTTATTTACTTTCCTACTCTTTTGAATGCCTACAAGTAGCAATGTACTTAGGTATTGTGCAGAGTATATGAAGTTCTACTTATGTAGATGAGGGACTAGCCATCATGTATTCATTAACTTGAATATTTAGCATGCATTTCCTCTTTAATCTGTCTGTCTAACCACAAGGGTGTTTAGCACTATAAGGAATGAAACGAGTCCAAGAAAATTTACCTAGAAGACCTGCTAGCAATTTTCTTTACTCATTGCGGTTAAAACTCATATATCGTGACAAGTGCAAGATGTCATTATTTGGTAGCTATAGACATAATGTTCTCTAGTTACACAAATATTTTATCTTTCAAAAATTTCAAAACCGGAAAAGGGTAATGAAAGATTGAAAGTGAGTTTAAACATAATTGAGGAAAAACTTCAATTATAACCCTATCTTATGCTTGTCAACCAATGAGAAGAGATAGGAGTAAGTCTCACTCTTTCTAACCAGGAAAAGAGACTATGTTTGTATTCTATGAGAAAACAAACGTCCGTTTACGAATTATGTTGCAATAACACAATTAATAAGAACATAGAAAGTTCAATGTAGTATTTTCGATAATTAAATTCTTAATAGAATTAACTACCCAATTAATTACAAATAAGACTAAGATCCAACTTGACCTCCCACTTATTAACCAGAGGTCTGACCAGTGAGAAAACAAGTAGGGCAAGAGGTAAGCGACGAGCGATAATTGCATTGTTAATGCAACTCTTAGAATTATGAGACACATGACTTTAGTAACTCATATAGTAAGGTCATGTACATGTTTTGTCTCATCTTATGCCTCGGGTCCGAGGTCTGACCAGGTAACTCGATTTAAGTCGACCAAAAGAGAACGTGCGAAAATTGACAAAGGTCTGACCAATGGAAAAAATTCGCCATGGGTTTGGCAAGGCCTTGAGGTCTGACCAGAGAGGTCAAGCCAAATGCACGTGTTCTAGTTTTGGCTGGCATAGACTTAAAATTTCATATAAGGGTATACACATAAATGTGACAAAAGCGTGTACAAGAAGCATGCAAAACAACTTGTAGCACAAAGTTAAGAAAACATTTTTGTTAACCTTTTTGGTATAGACATCATTTTGTCAAATGTTCACGGTAGCTCCATTTTGGACGCACAAAGAAGCGGAGAAACAGGTCAGCGCGAAGCTTATTAAAAACCCGACTTCTTTTGGGGAATCTTACTTCAACCCGCCTTAAACTTCTCTTGTAGTTTGTCCAAAATGGGTGAGCCGTACTTCCAAATGACTAATGATGCTATTATATGTTAAGAAACCCCCTTTGTTAACATTAGTTTTATTGTTGCCAATATGGTGGGATTACAAATTGATCAAACCCTATATTGTACTCCTACTTGGTCCGAAGACAAGTAATTCCAATAATTCCCTCATATGCCGAAACATGTAGTGGGGCGGGAGAAAATTAAAGATCAATTCAACCCCATATTGCGCAAGTAAAACTAAAGCTTCACAAGAAATCAAATTTTATAGTTTTAATGTCCGTATTAATTTGTCCAAAAACCCCGGTTTCGCAAATAACACATAACATGTCACAAGGAGTATAATTACGTGTAATATACTAGACATGTTTTAATCCAAGTTACTCTATAAGTTGTAAGTCCATTTTCAAGAGTTTCATAAAGTCTAATATGCAAATATAGATTCATCACATGGCATATCACATATAAGCAATTAAAATAGACTAAACAATGGATTAAAATTGAGGAACAAACTCTTATAATGAAAGCAGTAAATCACATAATGCCTCGAGTTCTCAAAAGAGTCTTCCCCAATTGGAGAACCATAAGACTCTTACTAGGTTTTCTGCTAAAGTGCCTAGATCGCCACATACATCATATAACATGATTGCGTGAGTCTTATAGCCGAGATAAAACAAGGATAGATTAACATAGCAACTTAATTAACATTTAATTTTAATCTATACTTTTTTTTTCATTTTATGTTTGTGTTGATTCTAGGTGTTTACTTATTATCTATGGCAAGGATTGCATGTCGTTGCCATAATTTTCCAATAAAACAATAAATAAACCAATTACATGCAGCCCTAACGTGTTAAAATCGTATGAAATTCATAAATACTAAACAAGGTGACTCGTGATGCCACTGTTGGAATTTAACAATCTAGTTAACCATTAACTCTTACGAGTACGCAGCGGATTAGGATCTAGTTTAGCATATATAATTAACATACATTAAAACACAATAAGGGATATGAAAAATAAATAGAGAACATACCCTTGTAGACAACTGCAAGTAATTGAAACCGAGAATAAGAAACTAGTGACTAAGTTGTCACCTCTACGAGTGCTCACACAAACACGTCCAACGAATACGTCAAGATGCTAGTCTTTACTTCACGATTACTAAAACAACTAGTGTTTAATATTTGTTCTAGATCCGATCTAAATACCAAGTGGTATACGTTTGGATCCAACCAAAACAAAAGAGAAGGACAACAAAACTGACCACCATAGGATCCGAACCTAGGTCAGTTGTACCACAAATAAACAACCCCACTAGTTAAACAAAAGGAACCGGGATCTGTTAATGCAATTAATATTGCATGTGAACAATAATATACTTAAGTATGCATACGTGACAAATTAGCATGCATACTAAATAGTATAATTCGTTTCACTGACAAGAACATGCAAAACAAAGTGAATGATCTTATCTTGTGGCGTTTGATTTCTAATGAAAGGAAAAAGTGAATGGTTTTTGTGTTTTTCTTATTCTCACCACAAAACAGGTGGCGGTTTGACCAAAAAGAAGAGGCAGTTTGCCTAATTTTTGGCAGCGGTTTGGCTTACTATTGGAGGCGGTTTGCTTAACTTTTCACATTAACAAATCTCGTTTCCATAGACTTTTAACGACACAAGTTAAACCTTAACAAACCATTAACTAAACCTCTACATGGACTTATAAAAACACCACAATTCAACCATAACAACACAACCACACAAACACAACACTTAATCCCAAAACGATCCTAAAAATTCACTTAAAATACAAACTGTCTAAGATTCGGATTATTATGACAGTGAACATGAAGTTGATTTGTATCCCCTATTTCCGATTAAATTCTGAAAATTTTCACCAAAGGCGTCTACTTATTTCATCAGTCAGACCTTCTTTTCTATTTCTATTGATTAGATGACTATCTTGAACTTATAAAGTTTATGATTTGACATTGATGATCGTAGTTTCCAGAAAGTCAAGGGGTAGGTTGGGATGAAGACCTGGTATAACTATCACCTATAAAGGAGTTACATTGTAGTACCCATGTCACACAGCAGACATGTCGATGTGAAAATTTCAGAGTGTTTACTATCTTATACTTTGATGTGGTATAAGGTACTTAGAGATTTAATCTTGCGCCATTCTTTAATCAACAACGGTGCAAGATTAAGTAACAAATTTGGGGGATTTTACTCTTAGTTGACAAGTTTGGAATAATCGGTTTACTTCACCAAGTGAGCACGGTACAATAGCCAAATAATATAGTTGGAAAGATACCAGAGAGTATAAAAGGTTGAGATGTAATCAGCACTTCTCACGGGTAATTTTTGTGGCTATTCAAGACAAAGAATACTCACGTTAAAGAAAATCAGTCAAATTCTTCGATAGACATTCATCTCACAAAGACCTTGATTATACCAAGTGTTCTTGATTCTTGCTTCAACTCCTTTACGGTTTGTGAAGTCAAGAGGGTAATGATTTCTTTTGCATATCAAGATTTGTGCTTATGACAAGAACTTCTCGAGTATATAGATGTACATGACAATGATGCTTTCGAGAGTTCGCAACCATCATAGGGGAATATGTGTACATTCAGGACTTAATTGACTTTGATGTTACCATGTCAACTCCAAGGAAGAGTGTATACTAACTTCACTTAGAATGGATATGATGGAAGTAGTTCTTTCAAACGCGAGAAGAAACATTGTGCCTAGTGATGATCTCACGCATGCAAAAGAACTCCCAAACAAATACTTGCGACGGGGCCTGCCCTAAAGATGGAGGCGAATGGGAGTGGCAGAGTGGGTATCGTGGTGAAGGCGGTGGTCTGTGGGTTATCTCTCAGGCTGAGGATCGGATAGAGCGAGGCAACTACTTCGTGACTGTGATCTAGGCAACAAACATGTGTAGAAGAGGACGCAATAGCGTTGGGGAGATGAATGAAGAGCATTCAGTCACAGGTCACTTTCGCTACACCTGCCTGAAATGTAAATTCAGAAATCTGCAACGCAGATAACTCTACTACCAGCGCATATACAAGGATAGGTAGTCATAGGATTCTGTGAAGACAAGGTGGACATGTATGGCACAAGCATAAATTAGAGGCTGATATCTCGGACTAACATGGAGTCGTAGTAAGGAGAAGGGGCTTGGGTTCCAAAGACATCTGCATGAGTTGGGGGAAGTTAATCTCTGGGGGGGGGGGGGGAGGCGGGGGGGGGTTGGCGGATGGGGGGGGGGGGCAGCTATGGCATGGGTTTCTGGGGTGTACAAGTAAGTAGGGGATTCATACTGTCAGAACTGAGCAACTGACTTTCCTCTATTCTATGGAGTAGGTCACATAGTCTCTCATATCAAGGACACATAATCTATTTAGAGACACGGGAGCTCTTTAGAGGCTTGAGCGATTCTATCTCGCTAGCGTTGAAGTGCTTGAGAGCGTGTATCATTTCAGGCTAATGGGATGGAGACACAATAGTGGATGCTACCAGTAGAAATATTAATGATTAGTGTCGGAGCTATGGTGGGTAGTGTGTACGGATTACCTACTGTTGCTAAGTCACCGATTTTTTACTCCCTAAGGGTAAGATTGTGAGCCCCTAAAATATGGTGAACAATTCGGAATTACATTTATCATTTATAGTCGTTTTGGGTTAGTTTAGCTAGTCAATGTCGGGACTATAAATACCACCTCCATACTTCCATGGAGGGGTAGAAGTTCACATTTGTAAAGTATAAGTGTGTGTGTTTTTCTTTTTTTCTCTCAGCAACACACACAACTTCCCATATCTTTTCTCTTTTCTCTCTATTTTAATGGCTAATCATCTCTTTCATTTTACCATACCTCTGGATCTTGTGTTATAAGGGTGAATCTTATGTTATCAAATTAAGTCGACCAAAAGAAACGTGCGAAAATTTGACTAAGTCTTACCAATGGAAAAAATCGCCATGGGTTGGAAAGGCCCTGAGGTCTGACCAGAGAAGACAATCCAAATGCACGTGTTCTTTATTTGGCTGGCATAGACTTAAAACTTCATTTAAGGGTATACACATAAATTTTACAAAATATGTGACAAAAATCATGTACAAGAAGCATGCAAACATCTTGTACACAAAGTTAAAAACATTTTTTTGTTAACCTTTATCATTTTGTCAAATGTTCTGGGTAGCTCCATTTTGGACGCACAGAGAAGCGGAGAAACGGGTCAGCGCGAAGCGTATTAAAAACCTGACTTACTTTGGGAACCTGCTTCCACCCGCCATAAACTTCTCTTGGAGTTTGTCCAAGCAATGGGTGAGCCCGTACTTTCTAATTGACAAATGCTGCTATGGAAAGTTAAGAAACCCCTTTTGTTTAACATAGTTTTTATTAGTTTCCATATGGTAGAATTACAATTGATCGAACCCTATATTGTACTCCTACAAGCGTCCGAAGACACATATTCCAAAAAATCCCTCAAATGCCAACCAGTATGGGGCGTAAAAGATTTAAAGATCAATTCAACCCCATATTGCGCACAATAAAAACTAAAAGTTAATAAGAAATCAAAATTTCATAGTTTTTAATGTCCATAATAAATTTGTCCAAAAACCCCCGATATTCGCAAATACCACATGAACTGGTCACAAGGAGTATAAAAATTTATATACGTATTACTATTAGACATGTTCAATCCAATTTACTCTATAATTGAAAAACCATGTTTTAGATTTTCCATGAAATCTAATTGCAAATATTAAGCATCACATGCAAATCATATATAACAGCAATTTAAAACAGGCAGAAAATTGAATAGGAATGAAGACAGACCACTTATAAGAAAAGCAGTAAAATCATCTATTTGCCTCGAAGTTCTCAAAAGAGGTCTTCTCCATTGAGAACCAAAATACTCTCACTAGGTTTTCTGCTAAATACCTAGATCTCCACATCTATCATATAGCATGATTGCCAGATTCAATAAGGCCAAGATAAATCAAGAATAGAATAACATAGCAGCTTAATTAACCTTTAATTTTAATCTATTCTCTTTTTGTCAAGTAACAATTACAATTGTTTCTAGGTATTTATTCATTATTTATGGAAAGTATTGCATATAGTTTCCATAATTTTCTAATAAAACAATAAATAAAACAATTATCAAGATTTCATGCAGCCTTAGCGTGTTTAAATCGTATGTAATATATATAATAATAAACAGATGACTCATTAAGCCACATGTTGAAAATATAAACAAACATAGTTAACCATTAACTCTTACGAGTACGCATCGGAATAAAGATTAGATTAGCATAAACAATCAACAAACATATATAACACAATAAGGGAATAAATAGAAAACCAACCTTGAAGTCAAACTGAAATTAAAGAAAACCTAGGAACCTAGAAAATGCTTCCGAACAATGTGATAAATTTCCACCTCCATGGTTGCTCACACAACAACGTAAAACAAATACGCCACGATTGCTAGTCCTTGCTTTACGTAACCAAACAACTGTTTGTAGTCCATTGCTTTAAACACAATTCGAATACACTTTAAGTATACGAATTGGATCTGATAAACAAAGGAGGAAAGCCGAACCGTGATTAATATACACAGTGTGCATGAAATCCATACATGCATATGTAGATATAATATTAAATATAAGAATCAAACTAAATGAATGTATCTATTCTGTTTTGTCGTCACATGGAAGGAAGAATAAGACATCAATTTATTAAATGGAATTAATGTCGCATATGGACCGCTTGTGTTTTTTATTATTTGTGTGGGACTTTGTGAATAGGATGAATTAAATGAGAAGAGGTATGTGGTGTTTATATAGCACCTCAACCCTAGTTGTAGATAACTCAAAAACTTTGTAGATAAACTTCAAGTCTTTAAGCTTATCACGACTCTTTCATATTCATTATTATCACTATAATTTTCACACAAATACCTTTATAGAATCCTCCAAAATCTGCCACATTTGAGAGGAGGACAAGGGTTTCCATTTCGACATTATAAGCCCTTCTCCTTTTTTTTATTTAACGGATATATAAAGTTAGTTAAGCGTCCAACGGAAACTAACAACCGTTTAAATATATTTCGTGAAACATATTATATATTTAATAAATATAAACGAGTTATATATATCAAATACATAATAAACGTACTCTTCGTGTCTTAACGTGTGTGCCCCCAATAGGCTCACACATTTCTAGTCGTATTTGTGCGTATCCAACTACCATAATCCAACAACGGACATGCTTATCAGTTATCACGAAGAAGTTGTAACTTCCGGGATTTTAACATAAGACTCTCAGTTCGAGCAATAGATGTCATGTTTAACGTGTGTACATGTCAAACGCTAAAACGTAGTATCAATGCACTCTCGCCGCAGCTTATGGCTTTCGTGTGTCAGTTTCGTAAAAGATTCTTACATAAGTATCATCTTTGGGGTTCTAATGTTGCTCTAATGTTACTGAAAGCATTATCGTAAACGTTCACTTGACCGAGAAAGAAAGGTTAACTAATATAATGTTTAGTGCTGCCATTATTTAAGGCTAATTAACGAAGAAAAAATGTTGTCTAATTAAAGAATGATCAATCAACACCCAAAAAGATAGGTGGACCAGACTTTCCATGTTAATCTTTCCGACATATGAAAACTATACACCTTCATTTTGAGCAAATCAAAAAAATAGTCAATGAAGTTACGAACAAGAAAAACAAAAAAAAGATAACACTAAAAAAAGCTACTTATAATAAAAAATAAAAATCTAATTTGATAAGAATTTAGTGAGTAGACCTAAAATAGATAGAATCTGAAACCTATACTATTCCTCGGCAGCTGTGTCAAAAACTTGATGCGGTAGGTTGCAACACCGAAGTTTTACAACCCTTCTAGTGAGTAGACCTATGCAGAGTATCTAACCGTTGTAGTGTAGTATAGGTAAAACTGAGGGTTGATGTTCTCTAGGAAAATAGTGAGGTAGGCTCGGACAATACGTTACTAAGGTCTAACGGTTGAGGGAATATTATCTTTTCTCTTTTTACGATTTTTAGAAAGCAAGTAAATCCAATGTATTGAGAGGGGGTTTTTAACTAAACTAAACAACTCGTAATTATGCAAGAAATGTAAAATTGGTGAGGAACTCGTATAGGTAAACAAACGTGCCAACTTAGTCATGCATTACTCCCTAGTCACTCTACTTAATCTATTGCGTTGTCACACCCTTGCTAGTGCAATGTGAAGTATTCATTTAGTTCGATTACGAGTTGGTCAGAAACGCATCTACGTGATCACCTAAGTAAGCAGCTTCTGAAAACATTTTTCCTACCCAATAGTTAAACCACGTGCATTAAATACTTATCTAATCATCTATCAAACTTGAGGCTTCATTTAATTAGTCACGTTTCAATAGACGTTTAGCTAAGCAATTTATAACTAGTTTTCTATTACCTAACGTGCACACCACTAGCAAGAAAAAATAGATCAAATATTACAACTAGGTTTCATGCAATCCTAAGCAAACACTAATTAATTTAGTCTAACATGTTAACAAAAAGGAAAAAAACGCATAATCATGTAATAAGAAGACATCATAACTGAATGATTAAGATTGAATCACTTAACTTAATGAAACATGTGAGTACATGAGTAACTAAGGGCATAAAAAGCCCTAAAATTCGTCTAATATATCAACTCCAAAGACTTTCAAGTTCCACCACGAATTTATAAAAATAATGCAATTGTATATATAGAAAACAGCTCGTGACGGCATCGGGTTTTGGTCATAACGCTATCACCTCATCGACTCCGGATTAGGGTTTTCTCCACAACCTCATTTTGACGCCGTCACAATTGGTTGTGACACCTTCACCTTGTAGTCTTGACGTCGTCAGGGAGGCAGTCGGGATTTAGTGAGTCGTCAAGAAACACTTTTTATTTGCACTTTCAGAGCACTTTTGGTGAAGGCGTTAAAAAGGTGGTCACGAAACTGAAAAGTGTATTTTTGCTTTGTTTCTTTTTCAAATCGAGTCCAAGTTACGTGTATTTTATTCAATTGCTTCCCAAATGCCTAAAACATAAAAGAAATGATTTAGTGCAATAAACGAACATATTTGCATTATTTTAAGGGTTAAATATCCCTGAAAAGGTGTATAAAATTACGCCTATCAAGAATAATCCCTATAAGTTATCAAACAAGTCAAATCGGTAGATGCACATCGAAACTTTCGTGCCGATTTGATCGAACACTTTTCCTTTAAAGTTCAATCTAAGTTTTCCAATATATATTATGTTTTAAATTTCTATTGTAATATTTTTTTAATTGAAAATAAAAGATTAACTTAGTTTTTAGTAAAATTTGTTAAAAAAAATAGATTTGATGAGAACCGTAGCGTCTGTTTTGTAGTGCTGAATGGTTAATGCGAGGTGATACAAAAATGGTAGCTTTTAGTGACGATGGTGATTAGTCTAAACTCTAAATTGCTGGATAGCGTAATGTTCGGTTTGAACGTGGATAGACGTAAGCAATAATTAAACGGCCATTGACTTTTGATAGTCGAGCATAAGCCGCCATTAAATACAGTGAAAATAGTTATAATCAATGTTTTAAAACTCGATTTTTTTATTGACCCGATTTAGTAGCTAGTTTACTGGATTACTGGTTCAACCGATTGAACTGTCAGGTCAAACCGGTTTTATGTATATATATAATTATTTCATATATTTAATATGTAGTGTTGTATAATCTCATAATTTATCATACGCTCAATTAAATTGATAAAAGAGAATTGAATCTTTATTAATAAGCTTTAACTTTTAGGTTGTATATACATAGAATTATAACAAACATTCGCAAAAACAATTAACTTATGATTAGAAGTTATAATAGACTATAATAGACATTATTAGTTGATGTTTTAAGTTATTTTAACCATGGTTTTAAAAGGCGCGCCATGACGCCGTAAAGGCCTTGCAAAGGCGCGAGGCATGACCTCCACGCCACGCAATAGACCAAGGCTTGGGCTTAAGGCTTGACGCGAGATGAGGAGTGAAAAAACGTGATATGACGCGATAAAACGTGATGCGTGGGGGCTTTTTTGAATTCAATTTCGATAAAAATCGTATTTTTATATAGAAATAAAAAAGATTACATGCAAAGATAGTTTCTTGACTTTATTCCTTATGTATGACACTTTTTGTAAACTCAATATATTTGTAATATGATATATAAATATATAAATCCATAAATATTTTTATATTTTGTGCCGCTATAAGTCACGCTTTAAAAATGTCATGACTCGTCATGGCTCGCAAAGACGTGAGACTTGGCCATGCCGCCACGCCAGGCCTCACGCTATTTATAACCTTGATTTTAACTAACATCATTTATCACTGCTTCATCTTTTCAATTATACTTAGAAAGGCTTATAGAAAGAAAATGTTATTGTTAAAAAATTTTAAAAAATCATGACCCGGTCGGGTTTTTCAAACCGGGTCAACCCGGGTCAATGAAAAACCGGCGGTTCAATCCGATTCTCAAATAAGCGAAAACCCGGTTGTATCCTGCCCGGTCTCCAAGCCAGTTCGTGATTCAACCGGCCAAATGAACCCGAATTTTAAAACATATCATATTAAATTATTTAAATACGTAGCAGGAATTTTAAATTATTGACTAAGTCATTCAAACACTCCAAATCAAACGTCAAAGACTCAAAGTATACTTTCTATTTTGAGTCTCTTTCAAATACTTCAATCTATACAAAAATTTTGTCTAACTATAAATCAAATCAAGCATTATCTTTTTTCAGATGACTACTGTAAATTTTGAATACATAAACAAGTTTGTAGGGTCAATGATAACAAAAATTGGTGTGAAACAAAATGAGTTCATACAAAGAGAGCTTGCAAACAAGAAAAATAGTAAAGAAGAGAATCGCACGTATACAGCATATGATACATTGTATAAAAGTATATGCCGAGAACCTCACCACGATCGTTGAGGGGTTATTTTTTTTTTAAACGGCAAGTTAGTAGTTAGTGATTCGAGCAAATAGTGACGTTCAATTAGGCAGTATGCAAGCCTCGAACCTTCGCCTTAGGGGATAAATCCCACTCATGCTTCTATTTATTTCCGCCCCTGAAGGTCCGTGGTGAGACTCGAACCTGAGAAATCTCCAAAGATACCTCCCAAAGGTTACCTTTAGTGGCAATCTGAGCTAGCCTAGTTGGTTCGTTGAGGGGTTCATATAACGGCGACGTCCAGCCACCTTAACCATGAGTACCGAGGAAAAAGATATATGTTGCAAGCAATGTTTTAAAAAATGGGTCACACTAGACCCGATCAAGTCGTCAAGTCACTGGTTCAACCGATTCGACAACAGGTTTTTCATTTATGTAAAATGCAATATTTCAGCCATCAAACACCTATAAAACTTTTAATATTCAATACCAAACATACATAAATCCTAAAAAATTCAATACAAATCATATGATAAGTTTCTAAAAGAGGAAATTAAATAAATGGACGTATTTTAGAGGGTGTTTACGTAAAATGATGTATTCAAACCGTATTTGACATTTTGGTCTTTTTGGTGCGCTGTCGACAAATTTTGCGCACCAAATTACTAACTAGCGCACCAAATTTTGTAAATATAAAGTATTGGAGCACCGTATTTAATTTCTAAACCAATGATATGTGGCCACGTCATATTGTGGTGCGCAAAAGATGTAAATAGCGCACCATAATATAAAATGATATATATAAGAAACTTTTGAGCACCATATTTAATTTCAAAACCAATGATATTTGGCCACGTCATATTGTGGTGCGCAAAAGAATTAAATAGCGCACCATAATATAATATAATATACACAAGCTTTTGAGCACCATATTTAATGTCTAAACCAATGAGAAGTAGCTATGTATTATTCGGTGCGCAAAATATGTATATAGCGCACCATAATATGCCCAAGTCATATTTGGTGCGCAAATCCTACATTTTGCGGACCGAATATTTTCGGATTACGTTTCTTATCCATTTGGGATTTCTTTAAGATTTTCTTATCGACATTTTCTCTATAAATGAAAAATATAGTGAGTCAGTCTTTCACATTTTAAATTGAATATGAGTTATTCAAGAGGAAAATTTTCGTTATGTCTTGTTAGAGAAGACGAAAATGGAAACGTTTTGTTGCAAAAAACGATTAGGTATGATACTCTAAAAGATTATGTGGGTCAAAAATTCAGTTTAGATGTTACGAGGGGGTACGCTTATCATATCGTTATCCGGTGAACAACAAGGTTTACGAAATCACTGACGATGACGAGTTAAGGTTTTTAATCAATTTTATAACTTCGACAGGTCAAGATCACATGGAATTGTTCGTAAATCAGGATCGTCAAGCATCACAGGTAAATCTTACAAATTTTGAATATATGCAGAATATTAATACTTCACATACTATGCATAATTCTCAGTATCCACCAAATACACAACTGTCTGAAAATGTCCAGTATCAGAATAGTCAATATCAACAAAATTCGTTTCCTAATCAAAATACTCAATATCAAGATAATTCGTTCCCTAATCATACTCAATATCAACAAGATCCGTTTCCCTATCATAATTCTCCCTTTTTTCAAAGTCTACGACCTTCTGGGAATTACCATGTTTCAAGCAATGCCCAGTATACTCAAAATATTCAATGTTCTCAATATATTGAATATCCCGTAAATGAAAAAAACACAAATCTTAACATTGGTAGTTCCCAAAACTATAATAAGCATGTTGATGATGATGAGGATGACGATGATGACCAAGAAGGGGGTGGTGATGATGAACAAGAAAAAATAGGATATAATTCTGATATTGACGGTGATGATTTTGATGAATTTGGTAGTTCCCATCTCACCCCTTTACTTCACAATTTTATACAAAAATGTCTCAAGAAAACACTCCCCGAAATACCAAGCGTAACCAACGAAAAACTACCCCAATCAATCCGCCGACACCCGAAAAACTACCCAAAGCAATCCACCAACAACCTTACACAAACCCCAACTACGGGTCACAACCCAATATCGGTGGTTCGTCATCACAACAACATACGCACAAACCCATGTCACCAATTTCTTTATTTCCAATGGTAGAGGAATCAGTTGATGAACATAAGATAGGTAACGAATATCTTACTGAGAAACAGCAACAACAACTAGATCTAGATGAAGAGGCGTTAAGAGAAACATTAGAAGAAGAAGCAAGGGCTGAAAAAGAGTGGGAGGAGAGAATTAGGCAAGAACGAGCTCATGATGAGTTATTTAGATTGGAATTTGGGGTGAAATCTGATTCAGAATACGAATCAGATTAATTTCATAAGATTACGTTTTGATTTAGCTATGTATTGTTTTTTATTTCCCTACTGTATTTTTAAATATCGTATTGTATTTTAAATTCAGTATCGTTATTTTTATTTCGTATTGTAATTTTTTTTATTATGATATTGTAATGTGTATTTTAATTTGAATGAAATAAATTTAGTTTGTGTAAAAAATTGAAAAGAAAAATGTAATGTTTTTAATCAATAGATAATTTTTTTTAATTTCGTACGCTTACATTTTTTTTCGTACGTTTACGTTTTTAATTTCAAAAAAAAATGAAAGCCACTTTGTAGTGGTAAAAAGACTTTTGTAGGTCGCCGGAGATAGAAAACTGATGTGGCAGAAAAAGTGAACGTCGTTGATGGTCATTGTAGTAAGTAGTCTTAGTCAAACAAAAATACTTAAGTAGTCTCGTTCAACTAATAAGCATTTACGAATGTCTTATGGATGTCAAAGAAAAAAAAAACCAAATAATAAGTGCTTATTCATATGAAGTCATTTCAAACTTTACTAAAAATGAAAGTACTGTGTTACCATTAATATTAAGTCAACAAGGCTATAGAAAAGTTAACTACGCAAATAACATTCTTAACATATTGTTTTAATTTGTTCAAACAAGAGTAATCTTGTCTTAGCTGTTTAATTTTCTTCGCTAACTACTTGCTGACCCGAGTTCGATTTTGAACCCGAGTAACCCGACCCGATAAGTCTTATTCGGGTTCGGGTTCGGGTCCGGGTCGGGTGGCATGAGAAAATATAATAATGATTTTTCTCAGTGGCATGAGAAAATATAATAATGTTAACCTGTCTAAAATTATGAATTTATGCATATACACCAAGTATGATAATTGTTTTTTAATGGCACTTTAGTAACGAGACTCGAGCAAGTAGTTATGCATATACACCAAGTATGATAATTGTTTTTTAATGGCACTTTAGTAACGAGACTCGAGCAAGTAGTTATGCATATACACCAAGTATGATAATTGTTTTTTAATGGCACTTTAGTAACGAGACTCGAGCAAGTAGTTATGCATATACACCAAGTATGATAATTGTTTTTTAATGGCACTTTAGTAACGAGACTTGAGCAAGTAGTTAGCGAAGAAAATTAAACAGCTAAGACAAGATTACTCTTGTTTGAACAAATTAAAACAATATGTTAAGAATGTTATTTGCGTAGTCAACTTTTCTATAGCCTTGTTGACTTAATATTAATGGTAACACAGTACATTCATTTTTAGTAAAGTTTGAAATAACACAGTACACTTCCAGTTTATTAGCTAATTTTTATAGCAAACTTGTAATATTAATCTATCTTCCTACTGATACAAATATGACATTATTTTATTTTCTTACCGATGCAAATAATACTTTGTTATATAAATAAAACATAAATGGTAAAAAAAAAATAAAGATTTTATACCGGTAAATGAGTTTGATCTTGAGCCATACTTTCAACAATAATAAGAGACCAATAATTTACTCAATAATCGAGGACCAAACCGCAACCAATTAGCGCAACATACTTAACCCCACAACAACAAAAACGCACCAAATCATGAAAGTGACAAATCAATTTCCGAATTTAACTTTTATGGAACAAGTGAATTTTTTAGCACCATTTGGCATGGATAGAACTCGGCTGGTACACTTTGAATGAGATGATAATGAAAGTAAAGTAGAAAAGTAGAAGGGTAAGTGGGGTATAGGCGAGGGAATTTATGACAATTAATTGTTTGGTGCATAAAATCTAGAAATAACGCATCAAAGTGGGCCCTTGCGCATCAAATAGTCCCGATTGGTAAAAGAGTCTAAATTAAGTATGAAATTGAAAACGGGTTATGTATTTGGCAGGTATTTGTAATTGTTTTTTATTTTGGGTGAGTTTACTATTTTTAATTTGTGGTTTTTTTGGAAAGAGTTGGTGACAATGCATTACTAGTCGTGTGGATTAGTGGCCACGTATGGGTTTTCATCGGTTCGAGTTTTTGACTTGCATGCAAAAGTAGGTTTTAGTTAACTTTATAAAATACAAATTTATTCTGTTAGCCTTTGTATTTATGCATCAAACTTATATTTTTCTCATTTGATATCCAACTTAAAGAAATTTACATGTATATTCTTCTCAAAATTTGATATTACATAAATATCCTTCTTAATTTTTTAATTACATAAAAATTAATTACATCAATATCCTTCTCACACTTTTAAGAAGGATATGTATGTCCAAAAATCAATTAAATCATAATTATATTGATTTTAGATTATGAAACTATCTATTTATCTTTTATATTGATCATGATCATATTATTCATATATACTTTTTAGCTCGAACGATAAAAAACGTGTTGATATAATTACAAAAGTTTGGATATAAATATGAAAAAATGTTGCTCATATATATTTATTTGTTCATATATATATTTGGCCTCGATGATGAGAAAACATGTTGATTTTGTTTATGTATATGAGAATTTAAAATTTTGAGAAGGATATTGATGTAATTTCAAAAGTTAATGAAGGATAATGACGTAATTACAAAATTGAGAAGGATATTGATGTAATATTGAACTTTTGTAAGGATATAGATGTAAATACCCCTTTTTTGTTTTATATTAAAATTGATGAAAAATATATAAATCGATTGGTTTTTAAATATATTTTTATTAGTATAAT
This sequence comes from Tanacetum coccineum, assembly GCA_026074375.1. Classification (NCBI taxonomy): domain Eukaryota; kingdom Viridiplantae; phylum Streptophyta; class Magnoliopsida; order Asterales; family Asteraceae; genus Tanacetum; species Tanacetum coccineum. The sequence continues at coordinate 34 of BQNB010027471.1, read as the reverse complement.
TATATCAAGTATTATATAACACAAACAAAAATAT